>JAGKTI010013864.1:0-22440 GCA_018397915.1 Birgus latro
TCCGGTAGCTGACAGCTTGCACAGTTCCGTGGTAGTGGCAGATGTCCCCGTCGACCGGAGTACTTCTCCTGTCCTATCCAATATGCCCAAGGCTCTCCTTGTTCCTAGCAAACATCGCCTTAATTCTTCAGAGTCCTTTGAGCCTGAAGACCGGCCACCTAATGTCTCTGCTGTTGGACCTTGTGTCGACCTCTCGCCTGTTCCATCTGCCATGGAGGCTGTGGGGTCTGGCCAGATGGAAGCTGAAGCTGATGTTTCGCCTGTGGTCCAGTCCCAACCCAGGAATGTTGTTGGACAGCCCGTTGATACTTCAGACATGAAGAATAGGATGGCCTCCTCCAATGATTTGAGTCCTGTGGACTCCACTTCCACTTCTGGGGCTTCTTGTGAGGGGACTGGCCGTCTTACATCTCCAAAGGTGGCCCCCAAGCCACCTTTCAAACAACCTGGTGTGTCCACTCCAAGAAAGAATATTGTAAAACTTACTTCCTCATCTTCACGTTTGCCTTCGGATGTTAGACAGAGGGTGCGGGTTTCTGGTGCTGGGCACGCTCCTCCGAAGGGCTCTCATAAGCACCAATCCAAACCCGCTGGGGGGGTAAGGTTGTCTCGCCCCTCTTCCTGATTCTTCCTTCACTATGGGTACTATGGCATTTTCACCCAGTATACTACAATGGAACTGTCGAGGGCTGTGCGGTAATTGGGAGGAGCTGCAGACCCTCCTGACTTGTTCCCTTATGTGTGTCTGTCTCCCAGAAACTCTTGTAGGGTTTGCCACTCCCCATGCACCACCAGGGTACTCCTCTTTTTACTCAACGCCAACCCAGGATCCTGTTGGGGGTAGTGCTGTTTTGATGAGAGCCGACATCCCTCATCGGCCAGTCCACCTCCAGTCTAACCTCCAGTGTGTAGCTGTGCAGTTATATGCCCGCCGATGGTATACAGTTTGTTCCATTTATTTACAACCCAACACAGCAGTCAGTAGGGAGGAACTTAAGAACCTTCTTGGCCAGTTACCTACACCCTTTCTTCTCTTGGGGGACTTTAATGGTCGCCACCCTTTGTGGGGTGACGGTCTTGCCAACCAATGTGGGAATTTATTGGCATCCTTACTGGAAGATAAGGATCCTGCCTTGTTCAATACTGGGGCATCTACACATTTTCACCCCCAAACGGGTTCATTTACTGCAATTGACTTTTCTATCTGCTCTCCTGACTGTCTCCTGGACTTTACCTGGGAGGTTATGGAGGATCTCCATGGAAGTGATCACTTTCCCATCTTTTTTACTGCAGCAGTATCTAGTCCTTGTTCTCGTTTACCAAGGCGGAGAGTGGACAAAACAGTCTGGTCTCTTTTCTCTTCTCTGGTTTCAATTACTGCCTCCGTTGAAGACTTTCTGCATATTGACGAGGCTGTTTCATTCTTTACCTCCGTTCTGCACTCTGCTGCCCTTCATGCAATTCCTAAGACCTCGGGCACGTATCGCTATCGACCTGTCCCATGGTGGAATGAGGATTGCAATGTAGCTGTACGTGCTAAGAAGTTAGCTTTCTCCCGTTATCGTAGGTGCAGGACAGAGCATAATCTTACTGAGTTCAAAAGGGCACGGGCTAAGGCTCCTCGGGTACTAAAACAAGCTAGGCGGGACTATTGGATGGCTTATGTATCATCTGTAAACTCAAAGACGCCAGTGTCTCAGGTGTGGAAGAGGGTGCAAAAGATTTCGGGAGAATTCACACAAGGCAAGTCTCCCGTGTTGATGTCTAATGGTGAGCCTGTTGGTGACCCTGCAGATGCGTCTGCCTTTGCGGCAGTCAGTCAACGAGATACTAGCTCACCAATTTTTGCCAGACAACGTGAGATAGAGGGGGCAAGGGTGCTGGACTTTCGTTCAGGGAATGTAGAGTCCTACAACCTCCCTTTCTGTCATCGTGACCTCCAATCTGCTCTTTCCCTTTGTCATGACACCTCCCCAGGGCCAGATGATATTCACTATGCGATGTTTCGGCATTTGAAAGATGATCACTGTCTTTTCTCCTCAGTCTCTTTAATGGAATCTGGAAGGAATCTTCTCTTCCCTCCTCTTGGCGTGAGGTTATTGTCCTGCCATTTCAGAAGCCGGGAGAGGTAGGTCAGAGTCCCCTGGAGTATCGTCCAATAGCCTTAACCTCCTGCTTGTGCAAATTATTTGAAAAAATGGTCATCACGCGCCTAATGTATTTCCTAGAAAAGAATGGCTGTCTTTCTCCGTGTCAGTCTGGATTTCGAAAATATCACTCAACGACAGATGCACTGGTCCGTCTTGAGGCTGCAGCTTGTGAAGCTTTTGCTAGGGAGCAGCTCTGGTGTGCGTTTTCTTTGACTTAGAAAAGTCATATGATACTACATGGCAGTTTGGTATCTTCCAACGATTCCATTCCTTAGGTTTATGTGGCAGGCTGCCCCAATTTATATTAAATTTTCTGTGTGACCGATCATTCAGGGTTAGGGTTGGTGTCACCCTGTCTCCCTCGTACCCTCAGGAGGAAGGGGTACCTCAAGGAAGTGTCCTCAGTGTGACCCTTTTTGCTTTAGCTTTAGATGGTATTGTGTCCTCCATTCCAGAAGGGTTGTCAGCCTCACTGTATGTCGACGATTTGGCTCTATGGTATGCTGCTTCTCGAATGCCCGTGGCCGAACGTCGCATGCGGCTCACTCTGGACAGTGTCTCCTGGTGGGCCACCTTGCACCGCTTCCGTTTCTCCCCAACGAAGACGGTTGGCTTGTATTTCTGCCGGTTGAGAGGAGTACACCTTGACCCAGACCTCCAGTTATTTGGCCACAGGGTGCGATGTGTGGACGAGACAAAATTTCTTGGTCTTGTGTTTGATGGGAGACTGACATGGGTACCACACATCCGTTCCTTATGACTATCCTGCCTCCATGCCCTGTCTCTACTACGGACTCTCTCTCACTTGTCTTGGGGCGCTGACAGAACCACACTACTCTGCCTTTACCGTGCCTTAGTAAGGAGCAAATTGGACTATGGGTGTATGGTGTAACCTTCTGCTACTGAGGCAAGGCTGAGACCGCTAAATTCTGTCCACCATGCTTGGATTCGTCTGTCAACTGGGGCTTCCCGGTCTTCCCCTATCGAAAGTCTGTTGGCTGATGCGAATGAACCGCCACTCGATCTCCGCCGACAGTCCTTGATGGTGCATTGTTGACACTGCCTTCACCGTCTTCCAACCTCACTGAGTAGTAAGGCTGTCTTGAGGTCGCTCTTCTCCCCTTTCATGACACTCACCCTCGCTATCCACGCCCGTTTGGGTATAGAGCGAGAGCTTCCATGGGAGAGTTGGGTTTTCAGTCCCCCCATGTTTGCCCTATATGTGTCCCCCGCTTGGCTCCCTGGCTTCCCCCAGAGATACAACCGTGTGATTACTTCCTTGAGAGGAAGGCCTCTCTTTTCTCACAGACAGCTCTGTCTTATTTTTTAGAACATGCCTCTATTCATAGTGACTCAACCTCTGTATATACAGATGGCTCTAAATCTCGAGAGGGGACAGGCTTTGGTGCAATTTCTCCTGATTTTAGTCGTGGTGGGAGTCTCCCTCCCTCTGCATCTGTTTTTACTTCTGAATTTACTGCCACATTAGTTGCGGTTGAAATGATTTTTAGTTTTCCTCCAGGTTCTTTTTCCATTTTCAGTGACTCAGCCAGTGCCCTACAAGCTTTGTCTCGTGGCTTCCCGTCACTTCCCCTAGTCCTAGCTGTCTTGGAGTGGCTATCCTTGTTACGTAGGTGAGGATACTCTGTACAATTGTGTTGGGTCCCTGCACATGTAAGGGTTGTGAGCAATGAGCGTGCTGACTCTCTGGCTAGAGCTGCTGCCTCTCGCCCTTCCTCTCCTCGTTATCGTGTCCCATCCGAGGATTTATGTGCAGCCACTGTAGAGGCTGTCCGTGTCTGCTGGCAGAGGAGGTGGGATGCAGCAGGGACGAACAAAGTCCGCAGCATTCATCGGAACCTGGGCGATGGGGGATATGTGGGACTGTCCCGACAGTGGAAAACAGCTATGGCCCGTCTCCGGATTGGCCACACTAAGCTGACTCATGGTTTTTTAATGAAGAGGGGGCCTCCTCCCTATTGTGATGACTATCTGGTCCCTTTGACTGTGCGGCATCTCCTTGTCGAATGCCCCAGTCTTGGGGACCTTCGTCGGCGGTACCTTTCTAGGTGCCGAACTGACAACGGATGGTACCTTCTCTGCTCGGTGCTTGGGGAGGAGGCTTGTGCTATGGTTGGAGGCACCTTCTCCTCTGTGTTGCGTTCTGGCCTTCTCCATAAGCTGTAGAGCTTTACCATATTTGAGCTTGTGTTTTAATGATAATGTTCTAGTTTTATCTCTACTTTTTTTACTATGTTTTTAGTTTTAGTTGTTTCTTTTATACTTTTGGTTTTTATACATCGTTTTCTCTTTGTTTTTATCGTGTCTCTTTTATACTGTTTGTTTGGTTTAAGCATCGATTTTCACTGTTTTTATTGTTTTTATATATTTTGACTTTTTTATTGTTTGTTTTGGGTGGCATATGACCTCTGCTGTTGCGCCACCATGTCACATTTTTAATCATTCATTCATTCACATACATACACACACACACACACACACACACACACACACACACACACACACACACACACACACACACACTCAAATATTCGTCACTAGACATTCATGTCATACTCCCCTTCGATGTTTTATATAACATCTGTTTAATACACATCAAAGCATGGTAGATATTTACACAGCAGTATTGAACATCATTCTACTAGAAATGCATACAAGTATACATGACGTGACCACAAGGAACATGAAAATGAAGACGACTGTATCTGTGTCGGGGCCCGGGGGAATGGGGAATGAAGCGAAACGAACCAGTTTCGTAGTAGCCAGAGAAACAGTTAAGGTTCGACCACACAGTCATTCTCGTACAGCAGCAGGGAGCACCGCAGCATTACAGACCAAAAGACTGATGCTTGGTCGTGAAGAGCGAGGACGTATGTTCGTGTGCTCTCTCCTCTAGCTTTATAGGACTGCCGCAGTGGCATTAGTTTTCTTCCTTTCACTCTTCTGGTGGAGTGTAGGTTACCTAGTTTCTCATTCTTCTCCCTTCCCCGTTAGGTGGATACAGTAGGTGTCTGTATCATCACAATGAGATTGTTTTTGCTTCCTGCCCACGGAGGATCCCCCCCCCCCACACACACACACATACACTGATCGCTCTGGGGTGTGAGCATACGGTCGGCCCTCCCTGGAGTGGGTTGACAGGGCAATCTTAGCCTCAGCTTTTTTGCCCTGGTTTTCACCCCCTTGCTCATTCTTTTCTTTTTCTTCCCACTTCCCCCGCGAGGAAGAGGTGGTTGCTATGTCGAGGCACCCTTCCGCCCCTCCCTCCCTTAGGGGGGGAGGTGACAGTGACGATTCCATGACGCCAACACGGACTGACGCCTGGACTGACGGGCACCAGACACGTGTCCCGCTTGACATCAGTGTACGTAACGCTAGATATGGACAAATTCATGCCCTGGGTTCAATGTCCCTGGCTAGTCTCAATCAGGAAGGTGATTGATGGCTGTGCTGGTTAGGCTGAACGTGTTACAAAACTTACTGACAGGGACCTTCTTGGAAAAACTCTAAGTTCATCTCAGGTTAGAGACTTGCTCAAACTGCGCAAGTTCATTCTTACAATGTTCAGAAGACCATTCCACACTCCATGAATTCCTGTACGGGTTTTATCGCTTGCAGGGATGTCATGTGTATGGAGGAGGAGGACGTCATATGTGAACTCGCGCAGCAAAGATGTCATTGAAGCCCATTTTACCACTAGATTTATGGAAGGCATGAGGATGAAGACGTTTACTCTTGTCTTGACTTTTGGCAAGATCACGCTCCATGATTTGATTTGACACTCTATGCTATGATTTAAGAGGTTATTTGTATTTTTTTTCAGTTGTTTAAGGACAGAACTTGTTCTGTCAAATTGCCCTGCAATGTAGGATGGCATAGTGAATGTTTGTAGCTAAGGTGGACAAAGATGGTGTAAGTACAGCACAATAGTCAGGTGCTATGTATAGTCATGATGCTGAAGTATGAGATGGTGTTGTATCTGGACAAATTACGAAAAATGACGTGTTATGAGTGAAGTGGAAAAAATGTGAATTCCCTGCGCGCTGACGGTGGGTGATTTTATCTGGAACAAATGTAAAGTTGCAGTGCTGATGAATGTAATGATTTCTTATGATAACTATTTCACAAAGGACTTTTCCAGTTGGTTGAAACGTGAAAATGTACGGAAGACAGAGGTGAACAGCATGTAAGGATGCACGACACATTTGTTCAATCATTGATCCACTAACGAAAGCGACATCGTCCTGTCTCTTGGAGACCATGATGAGTTCTGTGTTGGTGTTGGTGATGACCAAGGTGTAATTATTCTTTGAAGGAAAAGAGTATATTTGGTAGACTGTGAACAGATTATCTTGTATGAATGGTACATGAACTATTACTGATGTTGGTGTTAGAGTCGCTTCTAAGTATGGATAATATAGCATGAGATTCCTGTCCTGAAACAAAGGCTTCAAATCATGTTTATGTATGCCTTGAGTGATTATCTGACGTAGGTCGTGAACTGGAAGTAAGTTGTTGGTGATCTTCCCATTACTACCATTTGCAATACCTTTCATAAAACTTTGATAACGAGCCCTGGTGTTGTCTATCTGAAGTATTATTATGTCAATAAGTTCCATGACTACTGAGAAGTGTTTAAAAAGTGTCATGTTTGCTTCCATTACATTTATTTTGTCCACACTCTCTTGAGTTATCCTTTCTGCCTTTCTGAGATTTTTCACAATCGTCTTCATTGTCGTGTTTTGAGTGTCAACTAGCTTCTCTTGATATGTTATACCTGAGCTATCTTGTTAAATTTGATGTTTATTTCTTGAAGATGTTTTTCCGTAGCCAGTCCAAAAATATTCCCTAGAATTGAACCACCCAGGTCGAACAAACCGCGCCTTTCGCATATACCTGTATGTGTGATGTTCATGTCCCAAAGTGTCTCAGTTCCACGAGATGGGATATCTTGGATCATGATGA
This sequence comes from Birgus latro, assembly GCA_018397915.1. Lineage (NCBI taxonomy): Eukaryota > Metazoa > Arthropoda > Malacostraca > Decapoda > Coenobitidae > Birgus > Birgus latro. The sequence goes on from JAGKTI010013864.1 coordinate 7,137, forward strand.
GCATGGTAGCTTTTGTTTGTTCTAATTTCCTTTTTGCTAATATCGTGCACTCTATTCCTGCCTTTCCCACCGTGCCTCTTCTCTCTCCTAACCCCTTCTGCCCTGTCTGTATCATTTCCCCTGTATATGACTGGTTGGGTCATGCATGAGGGCACGTGTTTCCACACCTGTGGAGTTTTCCTTCAGGCGTCACATTGTGCTGTGTGCGAAATTCCTTAGCCAGAATGTGCATTACTGTTTCCTCCAGATCTCTCGAGCTTAGGGACAACTTTCTTCCAGCCTCCATATAATAACAATATATACGTCACTAGCTATTATGTAGTGTGTTATGATTTTTCAGTGTCCTGACAGAAATGGGTTCCTGATTAAAGAGGCAAAGTTTTATGTAATATCTTTAATGGTCCTAACTCAACAGCAGTAACAGCACATCGAGATGTATAATTTCCTGCCACTCAACCAACTTACCAAGCTGCACCGACAATTTTATCCATAATTAACAATTAAAGGGACTTTTAAGTCTGGAGTAACACTACAATATATGTTCAAGGAAAACACTCCAGTTGACATGTCCTCTTGTGTAGTTTACCCTATCAATATACATGTGCTAGTTGTAAGGCTACTTATATAGAATAAAAAAATACTAAGGATATAAAAACTAGCATATGTGAGCACCTGTGTAGGTTGGTTCAAACATATATAACTGTATCCATACCGCACCACTTGGCTATTCAGGAACATTCCCACGAAGAGACCACCTTAAAAAAACTTAAAATGTCTATTTTCTCTTGTGAAACGACAGGCATGGATCTCTTAATAATACAGTAGAGTGTATTGATCTGGGGGTCAAACGCCCTGCCATCGGTGAAAACAAGGCCTACATTCTGCTGTTGTACTTTTAGTCCTTCTGTAACAGTTAGTTTTAATTCCTTTTATGTTATCTAATTCTTTTAATGGGCGAGATCCCAAACTCAGGCGTTGCCAGTGATCGCCGGTTAATATAATTAGGAACTTGGTCAACTACTTCCTGCTTGCACAGACATACAGTATATGCTCTAAAATCCCTTCCATGATGTTTAGTGGTGAAGAGTAAAGAAATTCTTTAATACTGTGATCATTAGCTATTATACCAGTGTTCTATATATGATTTGTCAAGTAAAATACTGCAGAACAGTCACTAGAATGCATAAAACTACAAATGGTCCATTAGCATTCATCACATTATTATTAGAAGTCTTGCTGAATGTTTCATTTGAAACGATTGTCATTTAGTTGTCAAAGAGAATAATGTTTCATTTGGCAAATGCGGAAGAGAGTGTACTGACTTTACGTTATGAAAAAGGCACAGTTTATGAAGCCGAAATTATGCGATGATGATGTCGCCGACCGGAAGCTCAAGTACCGATGTTTCCAGGAAGATATCAACAAAACTTAGTCGGGCGTGTTCATACAGTCTTCATCCGATTTCTCTAAATATTTTGCAGCCAAACGACTTCTTGTTAGTATTATATATAGACATATAAGTCTGAAGGTTTTCCTTTATTTAAACAATATTTAAAAAACATGACTGGGAATGAAGGTTATCAGTTTTAAGCTACGAAGAATATTTGTCTCAAGGTTCAGACGGTAAGTTTAGTGAGTTTCGTGACTCCCTTCAGCTTTATCATACTGAGACATCTTTTCCTGATGTTACTGAGTTAATATGTTTATTAAATTATACTTCATCATCATCATCATCATTCGGACCTCCTTTCCCACCCTAGGGGAGGGTGAGGAGTAGCAACGTTCAGTCAGCCCAAGTTTACCAAGTTCAATGGCCCACGCTTCCATTTACTCATCATTCAAGCCTCCAGAATCCTGGCTCTACATTATGAACGAAATTATAAAACACAGAACAGAAGTTTAGTTGATTTTTTTTAAATTTAGTTATCAAGTGAAGATTGGCAACTCTTGGGAGTTTGTGAACGCTCCTAATGACTTTTTTTTTTTATGTTTTAGCTTGTTCTGTTTAGTTACTTTCTTTGCTTCTTTTAATTTAACTTTTAACACTATTGAGATCAATGAAGTTTATTTTATGCGGTTTATTTTATTTTAATTATGCCGTTTTATTTATTTTAGTGTCAAAATCATCCTTATCAAAGGAACCTTTTAATCTTCTGTTCAACTTTTAGTTTGGTGTTTGTCTTAGCTGTACTGAAGCCTCGCACGAAAATAATGTTCGTCATAACCCATAACTATGGTCCTGTTTTTAAAAGATGTCGATTTTATTATTTTCATTTTTTATACCAATTGTTTTAATTTACATTTCTTATTAATGTGACGAATGAGATATTAAGGGGAAATGTAGTTATTGAGTTTAGTACCTTATAAATTGTTTCCTGGGGTGCGAGTAGATGATTTTATTCAGCTGAAACACACACCTGCTCCCTGAAGAGTTAGAGAGGTCTCATTTAACTCCTTTTAGGGTAGACCCTCCTTTTTGCATTATATTCTGGCTTCTGCCAAAATACTTAAATAGGTGCTGAAAACTCAACCTTCTATATGGTGAAAGCAAAATTGTTACAAATATGAATTGTTCTGTAGACCTTTGGTTACGTTATAAGACCCTCAGTAGATCACAAAAGGAACCGGATTTCCTTCAAAACATTCTTGTCAGATCAACATGTTATCATTATTTCCTCCGCCATAGTCGACGTTTGTGTCACATGTAAGGATGTTTTGAATCTGACACCAAACTATAATATACATTAAATTAATTAAATATTTATGTCTGGCTAAACCTCTCCATTTAGATATCATATTGTTTGTAGCTTAATTTTTCACCCTCCAAACTATCCCGTTTAGCTGAGGAGAGATCACGAATTCTTAGTGTTAGATACAACTTATGTTTATCCTTCCAGTACGAGAAACTTTCCGAAGTTGAGTAAAATCGTGGGATGTAGCAAAAATACACAATAAAACACTTGATTCAATAGATGAAGGTGTCTTCTGTGTGGCAAGTTAACCGACATACTTTATATTGGTCTGACAACGCCGCATCAACACGGCCCCTCGCCCCGACCCCGTCACTCAGTGTTAACAGATCTAGCATATTTTTATCTATCTATCTATCTATCTATCTATTGCCAGACGCCTCAATCCCGCACGGGGTGGCCACAAACAAATCGCCTCCATGTCGCTCTGTCCCTCGCCATTTCACTACCCCGCTCCCGACCCCCCCCCCTCTCTCACATACCTCTCCACTCCATCCCTCCATCTCATCCTCGGCCTCCCCCTCCCTCTCGCCCCCTCCACCTTACTCACATACACTCTCCTCGTCAGTCTTTCACTCTCGCTTTTAGCATAAGCTGAGGGGAATTTCATAGGCTAGCATAATATATGGCATACTCATGATTTTAGCATAATTTTAGCATAATTTTGGTACATTTGGCATAAATATAGAATAATTTGAGAAAACTGAGAGAAATAACAGTGGAATGTCTATCAACAGCCCGACGCCCTAATCCCGCAAAGGGTGGCCGCAGACAAAACGCCTCCAAGTCTCTCTGTCACCCACAATTTGACTGCCTTCCCCCCAACTCACTCCTCTTTCCCTCACATACCTCTTAACTTCATCCCTCCACCTCATCCTCGGTCTCCTCCTCCCTCTCCCTCTTTCCACTTCACCTACATACACCCTCTTAGTCAGTCTTTCATTCTCCATTCTCTCCATGTATCCAAGCCACCTCAGTGTATTTCTCCTAATTTTCTCAGTCACATCCACATCCACCCCACAACGTTCCTTCACTTCTTCATTCGTCAACCTGTCCCTCCATGTCACTCCACATGCTCCTCTCAGGTACTGTAACTCATTTTCACTGCTCTCACTCTTGACTTGTTCCCCTCTAGCAAGGTCCATGCCCCGCTTCCTTACGTCAGGATAGGAATCACAATACTATCATGTACTGACTTCTTAACTTCCATACTCGCCCCCCTATTTCTCATCACCGCTTTCGGTGAACCAACAACCTTCCTTCCTTGCTGTACCCTTTCAAGTACTTCATCCCCCAAACTTCCATCCTTACTCATCACACTACCCAAGTACTTGAATGCACTCATATTCTCCTTATCCTCACCAGTGGAATGTGAAAGTAGTAATAGAAATCCTGTGGAAATAAACAATCATGTTTATATGACAGTAGCTATTATTCCACGTTTCGTAGTTATGTAGTGTGTAGTTTTGAGAAGCTTCAGTATTAAAAAAAAAATAGTCTTGTTATGAGTTCCTAATTAGCAGTGATCTTGGGCTAATCCTTTTAATCAGTCACCTTTATTAGCTAACAGCAGAAATTTTAAGACTTATTTCCTTGTAGTAGAGTGGCTAACTGCAGTCGTGGTCTTTTTATTATTATTATTATTATTATTCAAATGCCTATAGCTAATGGTCATAACAAAATATTATATAGAAAGTAGAAGGATTATGATACCGATCTCATCTCAGCCACAAAAATGTTTAGCCATGTTTAACCTGCAACAGCTGAAAGTCAGTTTTATGTTCTTATTCAGCATTATCTTGAAAGCCCTTTATTTTTCTATGTGCAGTGCAGTTGACCTGTGCCAACTATTACTTATGCTTAATAAGGGCTGTATTATAGTTTACTATGAAAATAATCTAACTCTGAAAGTTGGCATAATTTCGTCACCCCTGCAGCAAAATTTTGCTGGTTTCAGCATAATTTTAAATGGAGTCTAGCATAATTTGGCAATGGAGATCTGGTAACACTGCCGTCACTGTGCCACAGGACGCCATGGGGGGAGGGGTGCTGTGCCTGGCCCTCCTGTCGTTGTCTCGATTGTCTTGGTTTGGGACAGCACAGCACTTAGACTTTACACGAGGTGAGAGAAAGTGTATTTGCCTCACCTTTTTGGTCCTGAAAACATTTACGAGACTGACATCTAACCAAATCGATCTTGTACGGCCCAAATTAATATTTTTTCGGTATTCAGACTTCAGTACTTTTCAAAAGTTTAGGAGAGTATGTTAATAGTGACATGAGTCAATGAACTCTTTATTAAATGCCTCCAGTTTGAAAAATCTCTCCTGACCTCAAAAATATCATACGGTAATAGTAAGTGAATAATGAAAAGGACGTAACTGTGTTGAAGAGTCTATTATTCATAACAGTTCCATGCTGAGAACAATAGGCTTCCCCGGCGTACTGTTGATGTTATTCTAGTGACGCATCATATATTAGGGCCAGACATGATACTGACAACTGTCCCATGAGTGAAATTTAGGAATTGGGACTTCCATAGAATACACTTTTGCCGTCTCCTGTCTAGCCACGGTTTTAATAATGTTCTGTTGCAGTTCTCACCATTTCTGTCATGTCATCTTCAGTACCATGTAGCCTATTCTTGGTACAGTTGCGGAATGGAGTTTCTACACCCCCTCTACTACTTCCCTACCATACCCCCTGACTAAATGTGGCAACGTGGCAGTAGTAGTGTAAGTTTCTATGAATTAATGGGCCTCGTCCTGTTACGTGGGATGGGAGTGGTGATTGAGCTTTGCTATTGTTGATGTCGTTAATAGTTTGCAGTATGGCCTTAAAAGCAATAATTGTATGTAAAGCGAATACTAATACAAAAGGCTTAAAGTACTATAACGTCACAAATCGATTCTGTATGTTTAGCATTACATGCTGTGCAGACAGTAACCATCATACATCAGCCAACCTTATTACGCCAACGTAGAGTCTGGCGAATTCGATCTGCTTCTTCGTGCAAGCGATGCGAAATGTCCATGCACGACACGTATGAAAACCGATTATAAGTTGCAAAATACAGTATATGGCCAAATTACGAGTTGCAGTCCATCTTCATCAATGCAATTCAGATCCTTTGAGACTACTACAACTAGCCCAGACATTGATTCCGTCTAGCTGTGGACGTGACGCCACTAAGTTTAGAAGCACACCACGAAAATGAAACCAATATTGTTTTGCTAAGCTTCTCACTGTGTTACACCTTTCGGCTATACTGTTTTTGGCTAAATTATACACTGTTCAGTGTCTCATGTAGCTAAATGTTCAATATGCTATGCATGTGAGGATACTCGATACTGTAGCATACATACGAGTATAAACTGTCATGCGTGAAACTTGCTTCACCGTTCTCGAAGCATTGTGACCTTCGACTGCTAGTGCTCTGACCAAAAGATGATAACGTGTGTGTTAGCTTTGCATCACTCCTTTGTTTCACTGTCATCATTTATTATTATTATTATTATTTTATTATTATTATTATTATTATTATTATTATTATTATTATTATTATTATTATTATTATTATTATTATCATTATTATTATTTCGTTTCCTTTAATAGATGATGCTGGCTACGTAATGTCGGACATTTGACACATGTAAGATTTGCGTCTGTTACATTGCTTAGCGACTTAAATGAACATGATATAAAATACTAGAATCATCAGTTTTATGTAATTTAATGCAATGGACACTACAAAAACCATCTGCTCATACGTTAACAATTTCTGATAAGATTATCGACGATCATTGTGTAAGTGGTGGTGATAGTGTGCTGAAGATACCGGGGAGGCCTGTGTGTGTGTGTGTGTGTGTATGTGTGTGTGTGTGTATGTGTGTGTGTGCGTGTGTGCGCGCGCGCGCTTTATTTATTTTATACAATAATCATTATATTTTGCCTTTACTGTCATTTGGCCGTATATTTTGCATTCAATTAACAATCGGTTTTCATAAAATATACATGTCTTGCATTACTCCACATTTAAAGATGAATCATGAACATTTCGCATCGCTTGCACAAAGAAGCAGATCGAGTTCACCAGACTCTACGTTGCTGTAATAAGGTTGGCTGATGGTTAGTCTGCACAGCATGTAATGCTAAACATTCAGTATCGATTTGTAAAAGTTATATTACTTTAAGCCTTCTGTATTAGCATTCACAGTACATTTAATGATTATGGATGTTATGCTACGTATTTGTGGGTCGGTTTCTCGTCCTCAAATACGCAGGCTACAGCGGGTCCCTATTCTAGACCGGGAGGTAACTCCAAAGAGTAGGACTGGACACAAAAACAAGGCAGTAAGTACTACACACATGTATTCCAGATATTTTCCAAAGAACAATAGTACATCACGAATATATTACAACTGGGTTGGTCGGAGGTAGGTTAACTCTGTACACAAATGGAATCTGTCACTATACCGACTGGTAGAAGTATGGTACTATTTACCCAACACTTATGGGACATACAATACACTTATAATTTAAGACACATGAATGAATTTACTATAATTTCCTAAACCCATATAGCACTGGACGGCACTGTATATGAGTTGCGTTAACACCTGTGTCACAGATACCTGGTGGCCGGAAGTCTATCTCAGGTAGTGTTGCCCGTAGTAACCACTGGCAGGGAGGGACTGTGATATTTTGGTATACCCTGACTAACGTGCCTGGACACGGGGGTGGGTGGAGATTTAATGCACAAAGGGGAGGGAGAGTGTAAATAACAAGGGAATGGCACAACCGACACAATGTTAATGTTCTGTTGGTCACGAAGACTGTCCGAGACGTGGGACTCTACCCGAGATATAGGTCAGGCCACGTTCTAGCTATTAGGTTCGTCCAATCTTATATTCTGGGTTCCTGGTCACTTAAGCTCGAGAATACCCTATAGGGGATCACTCGTAATGTATACGTTAATGCACACAAATATCTGGGTCGAAAGAACACACACATATGTAAAGTCCACTCACTTTGTTACCACTGGTGGGCCCTAGGTTGATTCCTCCGTCCGGAGGAAGGGCAGAGTGGCGTGCCCCTGAACAGGGCCCCACACGTAGTCGTGGGGCTAGGGGCTTAGCCCGAAGAGATCCAGAAGACGGGCCTGTTGTCGGGTCTGGGAGAGACTCAGGGAGGCCTCGCCCACAGGTAAGTCGCGCCCTGGTGTTCGGGGCAACTCCCGGGGCAACTGGAGACCCAGGGCGCTGGAACCCAGAGCGGCTGGACTGCGGCAACTGCTAGAGAGCGGTGTCGCTGACAGGGTCGTCTCACGGGAACCTCGGGCCGGGGGAGTAGTGGACAGGGCCCAGGGCCCGTCATTGGCTGTGGGGTCTGCGGGGACTCTGCTTCGGCCACTGTTCACCTTGGTGGAGTTGCAGGGAACCAAGACCTTGTGCAAGGCCTTCCCACGTCTCGGGTGAAGGGTCCTCTCTGGCTGCAGGTCCTCCTGTAGGAGGGAAGCGGACGGTGGCTTGCTTTACACCTGGCCCGACGTGACTTATGGCCAACGTCGTGGTAGCACAGGGGGCATCAGCTTTAGGGCAGCTAGTGACCTGCTCTGCCTCTGGCCTGACATGACTTATGGCTGACGTCTGGGTTGCACAGGAGACGACAGCTTCAGGGCGGCTAATGGCCTGCTCTGCCTCTGGCCTGACATGACTTATGGCCGACATCTGGGTTGCACAGGGGACGACAGCTTCAGTGCAGCTGATGGCCTGCTCTACTTCTGGCCTGACATTACTTATGGCCGACGCCTGGGTTGCACAGGGGACAACAGCTTCCGTGCGGCTAATGGCCTGCCTTACCTCTGGCCCGACGTGACTTATGACCGACGTCAGAAGGGCACAGGAGGCTTATGACCTGTACTGCGGCGCCACTCTGGGGGGAACGCATACAGGAGACGGACGACTTGTGGGCAGTCCTGCCCGGCCGACACGCGTCTGTGTCGCGGCCTTGTGGCGGGGATGCAACCTGGGAACGGACTGTGGCCGGTTGTGTGCCCCGTACCCGGTACGACTATGGGTGATACCGCGGCGTTGCGTGGAGTTGTAAACTCCACCCCTTACCTGGTGAGTGGAGTTCCTGCCGGAGACTAGGTGCTGGCCACTGCTACCTTTCCGGGTCACCACCTGGGCGCAAGAGGGGCGCCGGGATGCGATACAGGTATGCCGTTCCTGTTCCCAGCCGCTCTGTGTCAGCGGCGATCCCCCGGTGGTACTGGGGGGGTTGGGGGTGCTGGTGTCGTCTGCTCCGGCCGTCATGTTGTCTGTGGCTCCAACCCCTAACTCCTGTATTTCAATGGCAATGATTCATGGAGTCACATTACTGTTTTTAAGACCATACTGCAAACTATTAACCTGGGAACGGACTGTGGCCGGTTGTGTGCCCCGTACCCGGTACGACTATGGGTGATACCGCAGCGTTGCGTGGAGTTGTAAACTCCACCCCTTACCTGGTGAGTGGATTTTTTTTTTTGTTTAAGATTCGCCACACTGGTGTGGCACGGGCTCGGGGTGGAGAGCCCGTCAGAGGGTGGCAGTAAGTAAACAAGGGGGCGTCCTCTGCATGGCGACAGAGGACGCTGGCGTGGGGGGGGCAGAGCCCATCCCCCGGACAAATATACACCAGTGCAGTGGCTGGAGGGCAACTCCAGCCACCTGGTGAGTGGAGTTCCTGCCGGAGACTAGGTGCTGGCCACTGCTACCTTTCCGGGTCACCATCTGGGCGCAAGAGGGGCGCCGGGATGCTATACAGGTATGCCGTTCCTGTTCCCAGCCGCTCTGTGTCAGCGGCGATCCCCCGGTGGTACTGGGGGGGTTGGGGGTGCTGGTTTCGTCTGCTCCGGCCGTCATGTTGTCTGTGGCTCCAACCCCTAACTCCTGTATTTCAATGGTAATGATTCATGGAGTCAGATAACTGTTTTTAAGACCATACCGCAAACTATTAACGGCATCAACAATAGCAAAACTCAATCACCACTCCCGTCCCACGTAACAGGACGAGGCCCATTCATTCATAGAAACTTACACCACTACTGCCACGCTGCCACATTTGGTCAGGGGTAGGGTAGGGAGGTAGCAAAGGGGGTGTAGAAACTCCTTTCCGCAACTCTACCTATAAACAATTCTTCACACCTAAAGAAAAACTTTTTTTGCGGGGGTTAATGAAGGTCATCTCTAATCTCTCAGAATCAAAGCCTGTCTTAATCAGAGCATTATTGTTTGCTGGCAGCAATATTAAAATATAGAAGATGTCATCGGATAGAGCAGTTTAAACCTGACGTCCAGACAAGAACCGAGAACTACAAAGATCAATATCCAAATCTGTTATTGCGTGAAAAATGCATTTGTTTGCATTCTCATGTAATTGCAATAGTCTACAGAGTATATGCAACTCTGTTTGCTTCAGTGATTATATGCAATATAAAAAACATTCATTTAATGCTTCTTACAAATTTATTCATGAGTTTTATCTCTGAGAGAACACAAAACAGGCACATCATCCACGTCATATTACAAGTTGAACTCAGTACGTCAGAAGCCAAGTTGTTCTTTTTAAGTCAGTGTAGAATATTATTTTACCATAACTTCGTTCAGTTCGTCATCTAAATAACATATTGAGTGTTCTCGCTCAGAGACTCCAACAAATCAGCCATCGTGGGCATAGGGCCTTCAAGCAAACAGTATATTCTGACTTAACACTGGATGGCAGCCTTTACTGTAATACTGATAAGGAATAATTTCCAGCCCACCAGTACCTTTGTCTATCTGTCTGTCTATTGCCAGATGCCTTAATCCTGTAAGGGGTGGCCACAAACAAATCGCCTCCATGTCGCCCTGTCACCTGCCATTTCACTGCCCTGCTCCCAGCTCACACACCCCTCTTTCATATATCTCTCCACTCCATCCCTCCATCTCATCCTTGGCCTCCCCCTCTTTCTCCCCCCCTCCATATACAGATTTAACAACCATGGAGACATGACAAATCCTTGTTTCAATCCAACCCTCAAATAGAAAAATTCACTTAGTTCACTATCCACACGCACTGCAGCCTTAGCACCCTCATACATACTCTTCACGGCCTTCAGCAACTTCCCATCTACTCCATATATTCTTAATACTTTCCACAATCCTAGTCTATCCACCCTGTCATATGCTTTCTCCAGATCCATGAATGCTGCATACAACTTCTTTCCCTTCTCTAGAAACTTTTCCACTAAAGATCTAAGATTGAATATCTGATCTACACAACCTCTTCCCCTTCTAAGCCTCCCTGTTCTTCAGCTAATTCCTCTGTTATTTCCCTAACTCTGTCAATAAGTATCCTAACATATACTTTTCCTAGTACACTAAGATACAAATAATTGTATCATGGTTACACTGTTAAAACTGAGTGTATGATGGTGTGTATTTAAGCCCATTTTATTTTTATTATTATTTTTTGTTATGGAAAGCCTTAATTTGCCAATGTGATCATCACATCCTGCATTATATTGCAGTCAGTGGCATTAGAGGAAGTTAAGTCATTTTCAGTTACCACATGCTTCAGGAATTATTGTAAAAACTAAGAGACTGTCTTTGCTTTGGCATCCTCATTTTCAGTGATAAAGACCTCAGTCACCTAAATCTAATACTCATAGATCTTACTGACAAATACACTCTGGGATATGGTCGGAAGACCAATCACATCAAATACTCACAAGAATTCCAATAACTGAGTCAGAAACATAAGATTCTTTTATACCTTTGCCATTTGATGGTTATAAATTTAAAGCATCTGATGATGTTCTTTTATATAATTACTAGGGGTTATTCTTTTTCTCTTACTGAATTGGTTACAGAAAAATCTCTGTAACCTTTTCCCTCCAAGGTAACTCATACTTTGCCGAATAAAGTCGTTCATTGCCTGCAAATTAACCCTTTGAGATTCTGATGACGCGATTCTGAGTCATCATAAATCCAACCGTTGAGATTCTGATGACTCGAATTCGAGTCATACAAAACAATATTCTTTATTGCATGTTTTCCATCTCCTATCTGGCTTTGTTCCACATACACTATCCTGTTTATCCTTTTCCAACTAATTATTTTTACAGTGACGAGTATATCCAATAGATATGGATAATAAATAGGTTTTTACCATGAATAATATCGGTATTACCAGCACGGATATTTGCCTGCGTGACTGCGAGAGCTTTCGCTTTTTTCTGTGTTTTAACTTACATAAATTGCCAGAACCTATATATCAATAGAAAGAGAATTGACTGTAGATTGACATGGTGCTATCAAATTTCACGTAACTAATACTTCTTTTTTTTACAAATATTTTTCTACATAAGGGTGTGCAATTTTTTCTAACTTCTACTCGTCCTATTGTCCAGCTTCTACTATTGGTCTTTTACCTATCGTATTTATCTTTTTCAGCGATACTACGATAAAGAACAACTATTCAGGTTTAAAATGGTACCAAATTCGTTTGTCTACCATAAAAAGTTAGTGTACAGTGGCTGATTAAGTACAAATATCACTGTGCAATAGTGTGTTCTGTGTGCGCACGGCTGAATCTGGCACAGACACAATCGGTGGAGCACCGAAAATCTTAAAGGGTTAAGTTAACCCTTTTGATACTTAGGGTAGCGGTGCAAAAGTTACCTGCTCATTAGTGGAGGTCGCAAGCTGTGTCAAACCTAATCTCACATGCACATTACTGGAGGAGGCAAGCTGTGTCGAACAAATTTGCCTCATGATTGTGTTGCTTTAGATTTTTTTTGCATAATTTATATTTGCCAAACATTTTTACCAACAACTATTCGAGATTACGAGGGGGAAAAATCAGCGAGATAGAAGCAAAAGTAAGGGCGTGAGGATAAACTGTTTAAGACGTACCGCGAGTGCGGAAATAGAGGGGGGGGGGTCTCCCAGTACTTGGGCAAGGCCAATCTGGGCCACATCCTGAGTACCTGCCCGTACGTCCTCCAGTAACGAGAAGGTTAACATAATGGCTTATGGGAGAAGCGATTTAAAGATTTCTCTCACTGTTTTAATGGGGTTAAGTTACAGTCTGGATAGGATTAGATCACAATTACATCCCTTCAAGGTAAGGTTAAGTCTGTTAACTTGGATTTAGGTGGCTTACTTCCATGGTGACATAATAATGTCACCTAAGATCCATGGACTTTCTGCAATGTCAGAATATGACGGAAATGATGAGAAATACGAGCCGAATAGAGTTCCACCACAATTATATTTCTTGATGATTAAGGTGGTCAATTAGTTTGGGTCTGGGTGCATTATCTTGATGTACTTAGGAGATTCATGGATGCTGCAGGAATTCCATGGATCACCAAAACCTAACAAAACTTCTAACCAAACTACTCCGAACGAATTTAGCCTACCTGTGAAACAATGTAACTGTGACCTATCCCAGTTGACACTGATGTTACTGTCATGAGAATTAATTCCTTAGGTTATGGAAAATGAGCCTAGACGTTGCAGTACTATCTTCCCACGCTGGTGTTTCTCGAACTGTGCACCGTAAGTGTGGATCTCCCAAACATAGCAAGACAGCTCCAGTAAAGTCCGCTTTATTTAACCCGTCACGTCCCGACAGATTTCCAAACTCCGATAACCCACAGTCCCAAGCATTTCCGGATTTTTTTGGGGGAGGCTCAAACCTTCTCTTTTGTTGAGAAACATCGAAAATTCATAGAGAAATCGCCCTCCTGAGGCTATAAATGGTGCTACAGGTGATGAGTCAGCCTTACATTTTCCCTCTTTCTCAGGGTACCTGGCTAAAGAAAACGAACTATGGAAGGGTTAACTAATTCAAGCCACTTTAAATTACGTATTTATTTATATATTTGGTACGAATTTATGTGTAGTGCAAGACTATATTGGTTTTCACACATTTATATAGGCAATAGAAGCATTGTTCAGTCACAAAACACATCCACATATGGCACCTTCCTTTATGACATTACCACCACATCATTTCTGTTTGTTTCTTGCTCTAGCTTGCTTTTTATTTCTTTGTCCTCCACCTCAGGAATCACTTTCACCGTGAATTTCGTCATTGGAGAGACCGTGGGGCAACATACGTTTACTAGCCAGGTTACTGTTGACGGGAATTGCCCAGTGTGGAAGGGAGGGGGAGAGGGGGGGTTAGGTGGGGCCAGGCAGTATCCACGCTTGACAGCAGGTAGAGGAAGGTCTCCCACATATGCCTACCAAAAATCACCCATGAAACTTGAAAATTGTGCAAATTATGACCCTTGCAATTGCACAATGTACCCGTACATTGATGGGTGTAGCTGTGACAAAACGTTGCGACGTACCCATACGTCGATGGGAATCCTCGGGTTAATGTAGCCTAATTTAACGAGATACTATACACTGTTTCTTAAAATCAAACACTCCTACGACCACGCATTCTCTAATGTAACCATTTCGGCATCTCATTCAAGACTGGTGTATAATAAGAACTGTTTAGGAATGTCCCAGTTTCCAGCGACATCACATACATAAAGCACGAGATCCTCCCACTAAAATGCTTGCGAAGCCCAACCTACAATTCAAAACACCTTCCGTATTTACGTTCTTGAGGAGGGGAAGGGAAATTTGTCCATGGGAATATAAGTCCATGGGGGGGAAAAGGTCCATGGGCAGAAATAGGTCCTTGTGCAAAGATATATTCATGTGGATTGGTTCTTGGAAGCAAATAGGTCCATGGGAGAAAATAGGTCCATGGTAGAAAATTAGTCCATAAGGGAAATAGATTTAAGATGAAAAATAGGTTCAATGTAGGGAATAAGTCCAAGAGGGATAATGGTTCCAAGTGGGAAAACTGATCGAAGTGAGAAAATAGGTTCATAGGAATGATAAGTCCTTCGAGAGAAACTGTTCCAAGGCCAACAGTTTGTTGTGGCAGGAGCTGTCCCAAGGGGGAAAGTGGTAGGTGGAGGATAACACCTTGGGGCTGTAACTGGAGACGAGTTTACGTGCTAGCAGTAAGTAATATGTATTTTGTGGTAACCTTACATGTAGAAAGTAGAGAAATGAGACGTGTAATTAGCACAGAATCAAGAGAGTATTTGGGATAGGTGGAGCTTTTGAGTTCTATGCCCATTACATCATTCCACCTGCTACAAACATTCTATGAGTACAGTGTGGAATGTGGTAATGGGTGGAAAAATCTGAATCTCCTCTCCTCCCACATGCTGTTTTGTTTCTGTGCTTTTTCGTCCAACATGTCAACAGTGATTTTAGAAAAAAAAAATATGATTTCTAGTTAGTGAGTGTTTTTATGGCACGTTGGTGCGTCTTGTAGAAAATCTCTTCAGATTCCCAAACTTTTTACTCGTCCCAGTCGAGGATTGATCTCACATCCTTCCACCTAGATGTGCATTACTTACTCGACAAACACCTAATTGTGATGCATTGCAACTGTGATTAAACTCGCTGAAAGATATACTGTGTACCTTCATGTGACATATTTTTCCC
>JAGKTI010013865.1:0-22440 GCA_018397915.1 Birgus latro
ACACACACACACACACACACTTTCTTCTCTAATTTTGTATTGCATCCCCAGATAAATGCAGCGCAGATCCTCAGATATACATGTACGGTAGCTACCTGTAACACATTCACAAACTAATTACTACGGTACAGCAGGTATTACGAAACGTGAATTTGTTGTCGTCCATATACCACACTCGGAATTAACTACATTCAGCATAAAATCGTATCCCAGTATTTAACACCACAGGCCAACCAATTATAGCGTCACACAGGTCCTTCAAATGACAGCTTCCAGCTCTGTGTCGAAAGCAATACATACTTGTAACTCTCTCTCTCTCTAATAATTTCGCTAAACAAAACTATCAAGGTCTGGGACTTAATACCGATATATATTTCATCTTAGTTTAGGCTTACAGAAAGGCTAGATACTTATCACAACAGCAACCCACATCTCTCCCATTACAGTCAAGGGAGTTACATCAGCACACCTTACTTTTTATACCACAGACACAAGCCACACTCCAACAACAAACAACAACTGGCGGCCTAGCTAAGTTACACCATGAACCATAACCACCGTATCTATCACGCGTTAAAGATATAAGGTGCAATACTGCTTACATCTCATTTATTTAGATTATTATACACTGACATTGTCTTGCAAGTTATTTAGGATATAGACAGATAAATAAATGGATATAGATAGGTAGATTAGGGAAGGCGGTAGCTCGATCGGTAGAGAGTTGGCTTGCAGTCCCGTGGGACCCAGGTTCGAATCCTCGCTGGTGCAGGGAACAGTTTAAGGATTTGAATTTCATTAAATCAGGCTTTACTGATCTACCAGAAGACCCGCCGACATGTAAAAATAACCCCGCTAATACCAATACACCAGTCCTGTATGAGACAGCCCTAGAAAGTATTCAATATGGATGGTGGGTGTTAAGCGCCGAAGAGGTGACATGTAGAGGTGTATGGTATGTAGGAGGACGGCTGGGCCTTGATAGCAGGCTATAAAGCCTATGCCCAGAGTCGGACACATAAAATAAAAAAAAAAGATACATGGATAGACAGACAGGAAGGTGGGATGGTAGGTAGTTAGATGGATGGATAGATAGATAAGGGTAGGTTGGTGGATAGATACAGATAGGTAGGCAGGTAAGTGGACAGATAAAGAAATAGGTAGACAGACAGGCAGGTAGGTAGGTAGGTAGATATTCAGACAGATGGACAGGTATACCAGTACATCTTTTTAATATCGATAAGTCTGCATCAGAAACATACAAGAGGATATGCTGAGACTTAATGTACAAAATAAATCGCTAGGAAGTAGTGTTACGACACCTGCAGGTCACTAAGAATACTGTCCCAATACACCTGAAAGCATTGGACTGGCACTGCACCCCTTAGGCTCCTGGTATACCGTACATCTTCATACCTGGGAGGACGGTACTGTGCGTGGAACCTGAACACATTTCCTCCCTAACAGCCTTCTAAATAATGGCCGAGGCAATCCACTTTTTTCGAAACCAATGGCCGACCGTTTGCACACTGAAATGGCGTCCCCAACTTATGAAGCCAGGTCCAAATTGGCACGCTGGAAATCTGACTTTTAAATCATATACAACGAGCATTAGCAGATGGAGATGGAAATGGGTCGACCGCAAAATTCAATAAAGGCGCGCGAACTTTGATTGGGGAGGCACTAAATGAAACTATATTGATGCTGTTAGTATTTCAATATCCGACGTTTCCTTCTCTTTCCCAAAATAGCGCTTTACAAATATTTAAAAAATATTGATATCTGTGAGGACAAGTTCTGCCCATAACTAGCATTCCGTACAGAGATTAGACTACAGGTTACCGTACTTTAGCTTGTATGATAAATAGCTTCCAGGACTATGTAAGCTTGGAATAACTATTAGCCTCGAGAGAGAGAGAGAGAGAGAGAGAGAGAGAGAGAGAGAGAGAGAGAGTAGGAGGAATACGTAACTATGGTCCTGAAGGTTACTAAAGACTCCCAACTCTTCACCAAGATAACTTTCTGAGCTTAATACATCTGTTTGACCAAGGCAGAGAAAAATTATGGCGTTCAGCTACCACTACAGAATATACAGACATCATCATCCCCAACCAACCTCTCACTGACCCCTTCCTCCTCCTCCCTTCATCCTTTCCTCATCCCTCTCTCCTCCCATCACCCCCTCTTCGCCCCTCCCTCCTCCCTATCTCCTAACCATCGTCCTCAAGCCCAACTTTGCTCGTTGGGATCTGATCACTGAAGTTGGGGGCAGGTCTCACATGTCGATGGCCGCTTAATATTAGTGATGTCAGCCTACACCTACCACAGAAGTAGGTACGTTTATAAATACCATAAAAGGAAAAAAAATAGCTGCTTCAAGCTTTACATTCTCTCTCTCTCTCTCTCTCTCTCTCTCTCTCTCTCTCTCTCACACACACACACACACACACACACAAACTATAAATTAATGGCATCTGGCTGTGTAAGTAGGTCTTTCCACTTGTGGCTGTGGGCAGTCCCATTACTGCACAGAAATAGATTCTGAGGGGTAGTCAGAGTCTAAAAGTTCACACGAATCACTGCTTCCGATATGCACCGTAGTAACTGAGAACTGGAGACAAGATAGCAGTGCCTCAATAGATGTGTATGTGAGACGGACTGCCTCCCTCATTCTTCAGTTTTTCTAATCGAGTCTGCAGCTGTACTTCTACTGGTCTATTTTCCCTGTGCATTATTTACAATGGTATGTTCCTAGCTTGACTGTGGATCTACTTTGGTAGCAAGACGTGGGGGGTATAATCTTAGCACGCTATATATAATTTTTGCATGTATATTTCTTTGTACCGTATATCTGTTGTACACTAACACTTATTTGGGAAATATTTAATGGCTGGAGTATATACCATATCTGATATGAACAAAGAGGCTACATAAAACATTATTCACGCCATCCAAATTAACTGATCATTTTCTCGGATTAAATATTCGTGTGCAATCGTTATATGAAAGAGGAAGCTCAGTAGCTAAAGTAATTTTAGCCATTTTGCAGCTTCCTATTCCACTGTGCAACTTCCTGTTCCAGGTTTACAAATGTTATGGGAATTATATCTAGTTTTGGATAAGACTAAAAAAATAAAATGAAAGACTCTGGATGAAACATAAGCAGTCGTTTACCTAGCCTACCGGTATAACAAAATTATTTGTCCTAGGCTTCATGCGGCTGACTCCAGCAAAAAATTTTCAGCTTTCAGCTCATATACGCTACTACAACCGGAAATACTTTAATACCAAAAGGGTTCTAATCCATTCCGATATGGGTTATTACAAAGTTTTAAAAGCAGCTACCCTAATCAGAATTTTCCTGTGGATGCATGCACACGCCAGACAAGCTAGGTATAAACTGCTATATATATTTTTTACAAACAGTACATAAACACGCAGCCTATACAAAGGAGAAAAAAAAAAAGCCTCAAAAAAAAAAAAAAGGGCAGCAACTTCACTAAATTTTCAGTCTGGTGTGTGACTAAATAAAATCCTGGCCACACAGAGTAAGTGGGTTGCAAACAGCGCAGTGCTCTCCATGGATCGAGTAAATCCTGGTGCCACAGTCCTGGCTGAGTGGCTGCCTTGTTGGCCCACACCCGTTACTCATGTGGCGCCACTACACACACACACACACACACACACACACACACACACACACACACACCTAGCATAGCCTACACACACGATCACTTGTCACTAATGCCTCCACACACACACACACACACACACACAACACAAACTATCCTACCTCACCACACACTACCGGACCTAGTCTACACACCATGGTCACTTGTAATTAATGCTTTTACACACACACACACACACACACACACACACACACACACACACACACACACACACACATCCAGTCTCACCACACATACATAGTCTACACACCACTTTTTTGTTTGAATACTAGGAAAGAGGAACTAAAGGCCAGGAGCCCATAAGATATGAGGAACTAAAATTACTGGTATCGACAATGAAATATATTTTCTTTATCTTCGAAATTACAGTAAGAGAAGGGAATAATTGGGGAAAATCAGAGAGAGAGAGAGAGAGAGAGAGAGAGAGAGAGAGAGAGAGAGAGGAGTGTGTGTGTGTATGTGTGTGTGTGTGTATGTGTGTGTGTGTGATCATCTTTCTTACATCTCTTTCATACATAAATTTAGAATTGACAAGGGAAATAGGAGGAGAAGGTAAAATGAACAGGAGGAAGGAAGGGAGTAGAGGTTAAGTCAGATTTAAAACCCAGGGGGGGGTCACATCATATCTACAAGTTGGTGAGAAGGTGCTCAAGAAATAATGTCCACCACTGTGCCTTTTAGGGCCTTCTGCCGCTTCAGGGGTATCTTCGGCCATGGGAAGAAAAATAAAAGCTTCGAAAAGATTGCACATTTTTTCTTTTTCCAGCAGACATCAAAATTTAATTCAGGTGATAATAGCCTTTCAATCGGTAGGTTACTGTCTTGATTAACCTTTCGTTGCTATGGACGCCCTTACGTATTTGTTCTCATTAAAAAGCGAGATGTATTTTGTCCAGCTGAGTATCTCCTAGCACTGGTCAAGGATTAATCATTTTATTCATTCATGCATCACTACTGTTTTTACTCGACCTTGGTCCAAATATTCGTCTTTCTGGAGCTTGTTTCGCATAGCTGAGTGGCAGAAAAAAAAAGGCAATACATGCGTTCCACACCACTTCTTGACCAGCATCATATTCTAATGTTAATCTGGTGTTATCGTCCAACTTAGCACTCGAAGTGGAGAGATGACAATTTGGTTGTGGGTCAAGTTAACACAAAAACATCTGTACAAGAGTTCCACATCACCTTTTCTTGACCAGTAACTGATCATTATATTACCTACAATAAAAATGAACTTACTTTCACTGCACCATACACTCACTAACATAACCGGCCAGTATCGACCAACATACCAAAATTTAATGGAAAATACATGCGTGACCATTACAGAAATAACTGCCCAATACTGTACCGCTGTTCATCACTGCACAGTGCAGCACTGACGTGAGTAATCACACGTAACCACACCTTCACGTTTTCTTACCTGTGACGAAAACCGAATGCGTTGTAATATCTACATTGTTAGGATACACATATATGATAGTCCCAGTCGAGACTATATTCCCTTCAGCCTGCAGGAATAAACTAAGTTACGGTACATGGTTATAGGTGCCGCATAGACGCCCAATTTACCGAGCTGCTATTGTGTGCGTGCGAATACACTCATTATGCACAGGGCTAGTCGGTATTACAAAAAGTAGTTTAACAGAACAGGGTTTTGAAAGGTTGAGGATAAAATTAAGCTGCGAGCGAGTAATGAAGGGCTGAGTGAGATGCTGTGTGGACTGTACCGGAGGACGAGACGGCTGGTCGGCCACTTGATGGTAAACAAACACCACCAGCACAAGCGTGGGACAACACAAGTTCCTTGTATCACAAATACTAGCACTATGACATGAAACTTCCGAGAAACTAACCTGTCTTGCACTTGCACGGCTATAAAATATATTGAAGACTGCACTATGTACCAGGTAACTCCTTTTTAGAATAATGTAATTACAACGAACGACACGGACGAGAGCAGTACAACCGCTCTCCTCCCACTCGAGATATACACTGGCCCTCCTGATCCTGCGCTGGTTGCCATTACTCGCCCCACACACGTTCAGTTGCCATGTATTGCATTCTTTTTAATCTGGGAGAGTTGATTGATAAATACAGTACATTACATTTTCTTTTCGAGATGAATATTTTTGCATTACTGACTCAACTCAGTAATAATAAACATATTCAAATGAAGATACAAAGCTCTGTGCACAATTAAGGTTTCTTCGTGTATGATCATGTCCGTAAATACTAAAAATACTAATACTAATACTAATACTAATAATAATGATAACAATTATTTTTATTATTATTATTATTGTCATGATGGCAGGAATGTTAAACTCCACCCTCAATTATGTGCACGTAACATGACCACTACTATTCTCATCATAAACAGCTGGCTTTCTAATGTCCATCAGATTAACGTCTAAGAAAACCGAGACGGTAGCAGTCAATAAAAAAAATAAATAATGGATACAAATAAATGGCAACACATGACTTTAAATCGTAATGAATGAACGTGTACGTCAGTTTATCGTCATCGAGTTAAAGGTACTGGGAATGTACACGCCCACCCACCATAACAAACACCTCTACTGTTCACTATTTTTATTATTATTATTATTATTATTATTACTGGGAGTAACATCAACAATATAAACATGGGGTTAATTAGTACACGGATTTAGTCAACACGTCATAGGCAAGTGACTGCTTGGAATACATAAGCGATACTGTAGTGTTTATGAATGAAAGGAGAGGTGTAAGAGAATGTAAATCCTCCTCCTGTTGATTTCCCACAATCGTACGTTTTTTTTTTTTTCATATTTATTCCTCGTACTAGTCTGGATTCATTGAAATTGTGGGTTAATAAGCCAAGATTATTCAGTTACCATCAGTCACCATCCCGGCCCTTTCACACACAAACAAATAAACCAAGGGCGAAAGTGAGGAAACTAATAACATGTGCAATTAAATCCGTACAAAATTCAGTACCCTGGAGTAGATAGATAGATAAATAAAAGTAGATGGATATAAAATTACTATAAATCCATATTCCCTTGTACTTCATAACTGGTGAATGAGATATGTAAGTTAGAAAATGGTTTCAGAATTTACAGCCTGCAGCACAAGCCTAACCTCATGTACGATAATGAAAATGGGCTCGGAAGCTAACCTATTAAAGAGTCCAGGCAGACTGGTGACGTGGTGGTGAGGGAAGTGGATGACAGCGCTCAGTACCCGTGTTAAAGTCCTTCCACACAGGAGTTCAGTAGACTATATTGCTCGTATGGGCACAGGCTTCTGGCACAGTGAAATGTTTATGTACTGTTAATATAGACAGTATGTTCTAGCGCAGTGAAATGTTCTGTATGACTATATTGATGGTATGGACACAGGCTTCAGGAGCAGTGAAATGTTCTGTATGACTGTCTTATACTGTCCAGGCACTGATAGGTCTTCCACAAATCACTATACACCGTTGTTTAAAGGGATGATCAGCTTGACACTGCGATATGATGAACTCTTCTGTCCACGGGCGTGCGAACTTTTTTCTCTCTCGCCTGATGCTCTCAGACTCACTTCCTTATCAGCAACAGTTCGGTAAAGTCAGCACTTAGTACGATAGAGCTTTTCAATTTGCTACAAATCTTGGATACTTTTATGTCCAGGTTTTCTTTAATTCTATTCCAATCACTTTTCCAGCACGTCGGTACGGTGCAATTAGTTTCTTAGTAACTTTTTCCAATCTGTACAGGTTTCTTGGTTCAGGCCCAAGTTCTTCTTGATAGAAACGGCTGCTAAAATGCTTTCCGAGAACCACGAAGACATATCAACTTCCTTCCTGATGAAATACATCGCTCTAGTCAAGCGCGCGACAAAGCTTGTGCGTGGATTCTGCGCGTATACAGTACCTATTTTCCTGCATAGACGTTGCTTATTACTTCATTTAACACTATACACTTTCTTTCACTATAGAAAACACTTTGTGACAAGTTCCCGAGTTTTTCTTTAAATAATCTTGAAAAATGTTGGAGCAACTTTGAGTACAACTGTGCCGAACGAGGGTCAAGGCGCGAGTGACGGAAAGCTGGGAGGCGGGAAAATCAAATTGCGCCAAAACTCCTAACTGGCATAAAAGGAAGACGCTGATTGGCTGAAATATGAGAAATCGACGCTGATTGGCTGATCGGCCAGCGATATCAAATTCAAAATAAAAGCAGAGCGCGTAAACCAAATTGTACTAAAAAAACCTAATATCAACATAATTAGCATGAAAATATCAGGAACTTACAGGCAAAATTTTGGGCGTATTTGCTGGATTCAACGGAAATTTATTTAAATTCAAATTCTGTTCCGCTTCTGAGCACGAACTTGGCATCAGCGATTATTTAACTAATATTTGCTGAGAAATAAAGTATTTGGTACTGTTACATAAGAACATTGCTCCAAGCTCTTGAACACAGTTATTACTTTGAGATTCTTTAAATGCCCGTGTGAATTCATGTAAGCCATTGGTCTGTGTTAGGCTATCCACAGATATTACTAAATCTATGTCAGTATCTTTTTAGGTAATTGCATGGCACGAAATAATATAGAAAAGATATTCAACAGGCTATGCATAACAAATTTTTATTGGGGATGAGTAATTTATGAAACAGTATGGTATGAACTTTGCATTTATCACTGCCCATAAGATTCTGTTTTAATGCACTAACTTGCATCTTAACCACTGGAAGGACACATTTAATCGTTAATTTTAGTCTTCCTACTGGTAGACGATTTTATTCAGTTAATTGTAACTTGGAGAAGCCCCTCTTAGTGAAGGAATTAATGAATGGAGACATAGGTTAACACTCAGTCCATAAAGTCTTCTAATCATATTAAGTCTTGCTGCCAAATTCTTCTTTCACCTTCATCTTTTTATTTATTTATTTTATTTTTTTGTTTCTGCCTTTCTTACTATTTTCTCCCATCCCTCCTCTCATCTTTCATTACTCCTCATCTCTTAGTACTTTTCAGCTCAGGTGACTCTAATAGTTTCCTGTAACTGAGAATGTAACTGAGATGACAATTTATGACAATGGGTGATAACCATATCACCAAAAAATGGGATGATGTGGAGTCTACTGTAGTGCCCCTGTTAACTGGGAGAAGACACAAATATGGCATCCACCCAGGAACCAAACCTCCACACTCTTCCCCACTCCTTGCTGTGGTGAGGCGCTGCCTGCTGCTAGGGAACATTGATTCACTGAGTGGGGACAGCCCTGCAGGGGCAGCTGATTGCCTGTGACAGATGGGTCTGCTCAACCAGACAGACCTGGCTTATTCAGCAACAGCTTAGTTACCATACACATGCATTATTAAGTAGTTACATTGAGAAATCAATACTGACATCCTTCAGGACCTAATCAAGTTTTTTTTCAACCTGGACATCCTTCCACAACAATCAAACCTAACTTTACCCTAGGAAATAAATGTCTGTTTAAAATTATTCTTTGATTCATTAATCATTTTTATGAAAAATTAGAAAACAGAACCTGCCTCTATGGTAATGTCTCTGGAGATGCACCTAGCCAACCTCTGTTTAGATTTCTGTAAGTTATATTCTGTGTCACTGTTCATTTTCTTTTAAGAAATGTAATTTTATCACTGATTAGTTTTGAATGAGTTAAACTCTATTACATGTTGCTGTTCACTTTCGTATCAGAAATATAATTACAGTACAGTACGGTATATCACTGGCTATAGTGAGTTCCTCCATTTTATTCTCTATAATGATGATACATATCAGTAATTTTGCACATACTGTACTGTGATTTTTGTGCCCACAGATGCTCACCATCATGTGAAGCACCTGAGGCCTGACAAGGACACAGTGCACTTCAGCTACAACCAGCTGTGTGGAATCAGCCTGGATGGACCACACCCTTCATGCCGCATGACGCGGAAAACCTTGTGCTCACCTATGCGGCAGCCATACCATCCTGGTTTAGGTAAGGTTGATCATGTTTCCAAAGATGCCAGGAGATGTATATCAAGGCAGGCCCCATTACACAAGCATCCACTATATGAGAAGCCGATGATACGAGAATGGGCAATTTAGACTCAAATTCAGTGATGCAAGCTGGATCAGTTAACCTAACCCTACTTTTCCCATAAATTATTTACTGCATTGTATGATTTTCATGATACCCCCTCCCCCCCTTCTTTTTAATCTGATATACGAGTATCCGCTATCCAAGCAGTCCACCTTAAACACAACCCACTCATATAACGAGACCGACCTATACTGTATTAAGCTACGTCCATCCTATCAACAGACAGTTTACCTCCTCTGTTTGAGAATGCCTTCTCTTCTTTTCTCCAACTTTCAGCCCTTTTGGCTTGGTCTGACCCCACAATCTTATATACAAACCTGACTCACCATTAACATATCTATCCGTACTGTTTCAGCATCCTCATTTGTAGGCACCCCAAACCCCTTGTTACCTCCTGCCAGCTCATCTCTGTCTTCTCCGACTACCCTACCTTTACCACCCATCACCATCCAACCCCTGCCCATCTTCACCCTTCCACCCGCATCACTTAATGCGTCTCAGCAATCTTGTGGGCATATGTTTCTGACACCCCTGTCTTCCCTCTTGCCTTAATTTGGACTACAGTACTGTACTTTCTTGGCCTTCTTGGGTCAAGGAGGAAAGAGAATATGCCACTGTCAGATAAGCAGAGTAAAAAACATAGTGGTCATCCTGTGATTGAGGCACAGGAGAAGCCTGGCTTTCCTTTCAACCACAGTCCACACAGCCAATGAAGGAGGACATATCACCACCACAGAATACACAATAAGGACTGCAAGCAATACCCAACAGTCAAACAGTCAAACCAGGCCTGCAATCCTACACTCTCGGTTTCACGTCTGATGAAAAATAGGGGACAAACAACTGAGGAACCTAGATGGAAATTGACTTCACATCAGAAAAGCTGAGCAAGGACAAGGAAGCTAAATGTCTCCATCTCGCTTGCTCCTCACACTAGTTTTGAGAATGAAAAAAGAAATGGAATGGTTTCCAGTGTTTCTGTACCCATGCACCTTACACGGGGAAACTGAAGACCAGTTGATACATGATACTGTAAATATGGGAGAAAAAGAATTAAATTAACAAAAAAAGCTAACAAGACTCCTTTAGGGTGGGGCAATACAATACTGTGTAGCTTCTGTATCAGATACTAAAACATTATTTAAACAGCTCCATAAATTGTCTGTATGCACTTTTTTTTTTTCTAAAGGATGAGACACATTTTGCAAGCACTAAATATAAGTTGTGGTAAAGTACTGTACCTGTATCCATACCCTAGCAAAAACAAGTAATGATATGAATTTTTTTTCTTTTGGCGGGGGACGTTCATTGAAGTGATGGCTGCCAGAGGAGTGAAGATGGCAACTTTGGAACTTCTGGACAATAATCTGAGTACAGTACAGTACATAACAGCATATACAGTACTGTTATTGTGATATTTTGCCTATTCAGTACTGAGTATCCATTCTACAATAGTCCCATAGTTTCAGTTTTTAACATGGACCTTTTCACCTTATCCCTCGTAGAATCTGGTCTGTAACAGAAATTATCACATTCATGGGACAGATTGCACTAAATTTCATCACACAAAAACAAGGTTAATACTGACTTTGCAGGAATAAGGTAATTGTAACAATAATTCTAATGTGAAGACACTTTCACAGACACTCAGTACAGTAACTGTTTTTATAACTGCCCGGTATCATTTCTTTAAAACTGTAACATGTTTTGGACAGCCAACATTGCTGATCATCCTTCCTGTCACTTGTTATTACTTTTCTTTGTCTCAAGTTGGATCTACACTGAATGGCCAGCCAAATGGTTTCCTGTAACCCAGGAAACTATTTACAATGCTGGGTGGTAACCATATAACCAAATAATGTGATGATGTTTGGCCACTATAGTGCCCCTGTTAACTGGATGGACAGACACAACTGTGGCGTCCATCTGGGAACCAAACCTCCACATTCTTCCCCTCACCTTACCGTGACAAAGTGCTGTCTGCTGCAGGGGAACTTCAATTTAATGAATGGGACACACCAGTAGGGGTGGTTGTTTAACTGTGGCTGATGGGTCTGCTCAACCTGGCAGACTGGGGTTGTTTAACTACTACTGACCATAAAATACAAAATTATCATTATCATATGAAACAGTGATCCTTTGTATTGGCTAAAAATACTCAACCTTTTCTGTAGAAGAACTTACTGAAGTTTGTGCTCTCATACTTGGTGGGATGAATTGGAGTTGATCAAAGTAAGGTACAAATTAACATTATTCCAGGCCAATGACTCACTGGTGCATCATTTGTTAACCAACCAATTCAAGGCCCATGACGCGCCGGTGCGTCATTTGTTGGAGCAATTTTTCATGGCTCAAGTACATGGCACGGCAATTTGTGAGCAAGGCAACAAGTCTTCATTTCGTTGGAAACACCCCCGCCCTGGGAATGGAGTAAAAAGTTACACAGGGCTGACCCAGAGTAGCGTTAAGAGAAAATCTGTATATAATAGTGTGTGGGTATGTTCACTCTTAGACTACAACCCCTGCACCATTATTAACACAACATCAGCTGTATTTTTTGAAGGTTATTGAATCTAAGCATATACTTCATTGACCATAATGACAAAGGTGAAGTTTCATTCATCACTAATTGCTGTTAAACCTTAAATTCCAGTTTTAGAACAAATAAATAAGGGAGTGTATTGATTTAAA
Source organism: Birgus latro (assembly GCA_018397915.1). Lineage (NCBI taxonomy): Eukaryota > Metazoa > Arthropoda > Malacostraca > Decapoda > Coenobitidae > Birgus > Birgus latro. The sequence goes on from JAGKTI010013865.1 coordinate 12,476, forward strand.
AACGTACTAGGTGGAAAATGGTAATGGCATAATCAGCCCGAGACCCACAGTTACAACACGCATGATTAACAGCTTATTTTATTAACAGGTAATCCTCACAGCAGGGGACCACCAAGCTATATACAGAATGAAACTGATGATTAACAAGCAGGAGTGAATAACTGGTCAAGTATGGGCTGCCTGCTAAAAGGTATGTGATGACAGAAACTTATTTAATATCACAGGTAGTGTCACTGTTCATTTTAGCCCACTAAACTCAGATGGATGGCTGCGTGCATGTATCAGAACTTTCGTCAATCAGATTTTGACACAGATGAATTCCTGAAGGTAGAATGCCCCAGTCAGAGTTAGGGAAAAATCATGTGCCTAAAATTCAACTGCGAAACTTTAATTTGAGATCTTAGAATCATGTAAAGTCATCATGATAAACAGATTGATCATCTACTCTTAGGGCCATCTGCCCTTAAATGTACTGGACTTCAGTAGCCTAGCCTTAGGTCCAGATAAAAGTAATATGGGATTTCTTGTTTAAATTTCCTACGCAGAATTTCATTGTGAGTACTGTAATTTCATATAATTATATAATGAAATAACTCAGATTAAAAAAGAAATCATCCTTATGCAAAAACAGTAAAATCTCAGACCAGGCATCTAAGTGGCAGTTGCAAGTTTGGAATTACTGTATATGATAGGATGTTAATATCCACAGTATAAAAACGAGTCTTAAAAAAATAAAGTGTCATTAGATTCTGTTTCAACTTTTTTTTAACATACCGACATCAACTGGCATTTCATGAAGTGGTAATCCCTCCCCGAGAAATTTTAACAGCATCTAAACATATTTATTGTGGGGTGTTTTCAAATATTCATTACTGTAAATTCACACAAAACATTATCAGAGAGTGATGAATACAGTTTACAGTTCACTGGATTAATAAGCTTGAGGTTCCCAAGCAAAAAGAAGTCTACACCTTTTAAAGTCATTCATTTCTCTGAAAATGAGGATGAATGACATAAGTACTTGCTAGGCTGTATTGTCAGCAAAAACAGCACTAATTACCTATGATCTGAGCCTGTAGGTTCTTCACATGAGTGGATCAAGGACAGTAAAGGAAGCTGAAGCACATATAAGCTGAACCAGCTCTTACGTTCTTGGAAATAGAAGAACTGTTTGAGGAATATTGTGGCAAAACCTTGCTTGAAGGATTTCATACAATAAAACATCTGCTGGATGAAACTTGTGACATATTTCTGGAGATTCTTAAAGAACTTGAATGTATTCTTGCAGATTTATTTGAAAATGAAGTACTGTACTGTCTCAGAAAATGTATTAGGGCAGATATGATGCAAATTAGATATTCATGACACAGGGTGGCCCTTGGAGTCCAGAAATGTGCAGTTAAAGAAAATTATCCAGTATTTTATTATTCCCGGTGTCACTTTTTAGGTCACTGAGTGCAGTTTGGATTAAGTACAGAAGGACTGCTCCATTTACACCCATCCAACAGCAGCAGAAAAAACTTTAAGCTTCCTTGTATTTTCAGACTTTGTGGTCTGCCTCACACTTGTCCCAGAGGTCCTACAATTCAGGCCTCAGCTACAGGAGCAACCTATCCGCCATCCTATTGACTTAATTACCCTGCCAGAGTAATCACAGAGAGAGATCCCACCTGGCCCACATTAGAGCAACCATGAACTCCTGAGGAAGGTATTGCAGAAGGAGAGACCCCAACAAGGAATGCTAAAGCAGAAACTGTAAAAAAATCCTATCACTCCATCATGTAGCTCTCAAAGGAGAGGCCCTCATTTTCCTCCCTAGAAGCCTAAAGCAGCACCCCAAGTGATACCCCAGCACTTCCTGAGTAAGACCATGCAGGTGACAGAGCCTTTCAAGACCTGCCATCAGAGATACTAATGCCCTCATGTAGCAGGCCCCTACCATATCCACAAGCAGCCCTCAGAACCACCCTTCTCCACCAAACCCTCTTCATGCACATTTCTCATCAGTAAACATAATGGCTGTCATGCTGCTGCCAGGGACTGAGCAGGTACTTGCTGAATATATTGATGCAGAGTTCAAGGAGGTGTATGGCTGCATCAGTATGGAACTCCTGTTTTAAGAAGACTTTGAGAAGGGTCACAAGGCACCTGTACAAGCACTTTCTAGTGTCAGATGACAACAAACCAACATCAACTGCCATTTTCAAGCTGAGCTGTGGTGAAGACATCCTGCAGCTGCTCCACTGCAGCTGGAACCACAAAATGAGTACATCTTGCCACAGGGAGGACTAGAAGCCTTAGAGGTGCAGTGATCTTTATCCTTTGATCATGAACTGGAATGCAGAATCCTTTTGACAACCCTACTGTGACAGGAGCCACAGAGCAATTGCACTGCATCTTAGGAAGAACTGCAGGCCCAGCAAACTACTTTCCAGCAGTGGGACCTGCAGAATTACCATCTTTTCCCTAGATTCTGATCCAGTCTGGAGATGCCCCATTACCAACTTCCAGTGGCATGAGTTGCTGAGTGGGGAGTGGCTGACAAACACTGCTGTGGCAGGAACCACTGAGTCACAAATACATCCCTCAGGCTACACCAATAGGTATAGAATGTGTTTCAGTCCACAGGTTTATATAATAGGGTGTTTAATCGTAAGGATCAGTTTAGGTCCTTTTCCTGAGAAAACCCCTTCTCATATTTGTATACAGTACTGTACTCTATTGTATTGGCTTTTATAAGTTGTACCTTTGCACATTTAAAACCACAATATAATCCTACAGAATGTTACTTTACATATCCAGTTAACCTTTGTTATGTGGTAGCTATAATATATTAATGATCAGGTCATGTAATAATATGAATATATACAATGAGACTTTGTTTCAATGGATCCATTGATACTGAACTTCAGATACAACAGGCCCCTTGACCTTAATGGACATCTTTTGTTACAGGCTAAACCAAGGTCTGGTACAGGGAGAGCATTTGGCGACCTACCGGACAAATTTGTTAAATGCCGAACCCAGGTCCATATTTCTATCTATTGAAATAAGGTCCAACATTTGTTTTGTATAGCTTGTTGATCTATTTTATATCAGGGAATACAGGCCAAACCCATACAACACTGATTTGCTGACGTCCTATAACTTGCCCTACGTGAGGTATCTACTGGATCATCTTTCATATATGTCGACTCTAGGTCCGGTATTGTGGGTCCCTGTCGCACATCTTATATACTGTAACAAACTATCAGTCAAGCAGCCTGCCTTTTCCCCCAATTAGTCCCTCATAATGAGATCTCACTGCAGTGACAAATGTTTTGCTGTTCATAATATAATCAAGTAATGGTAAATGCTGTGATTTAATGACATATCTTGGGGTACAGTATGTACAAAACACTGTTGCAGGTTATGGCTATGGGGACAGACTTTACCAAAATGGTGTGATCAGTATGAGGTACCATAGTGACTCCAAAGATTTCATGTGGTCTTAGATCAGTTCATGAATATGCTTCAAGTACTTAATGAAGCTGAGTCTTTGACTCTAATTTTACACTAAAAATTAATTTACAGTTTAAATACTGATTGGGAGAGGTTTCTTTCAGTTAAATTATAATATCTGAAGTTAGCCTGGGTCAATTTCCTAAGTGTATGGCAAAAAGTAAAAATAAAGTAAGCAATCTGAATAATGATATTCGACTCCAAAGGAAAAAGCAAGAAAATGTGCCGGAGTACTAACAACAGTTATTATACAAATAAAAACAGCCAAAGCTGCACAGAGGCAGTTACGAAAATTGACAAATTATCAGTTGATACATAGAGGATTCATATACAGTTTATCAAGCACTATCAAACTCATCTTCATGCTAACACTTACATAGGAGTACAGTGAATGATGACTAAATTGACATCAAGACTGGGAACTGTGAGAATAATAGTAATCCTTCTTGCAATCCTCCTATCATCATCATCATCATCATCACCACCCTCTCTTTACAGCACTTCCATCCTTTTCTTCCTTGACACCCCTCTCTACAACTCATCCTTCTGCTTTCTTTTCCTCAACATCGCACCTCCTCCTTCATCCTTCTTTCTTCCCCTCGACATCCCATCTCCTTCTCCTTCTCCTCCTCCTCTTCTTCCTCTTTCATCCTTCTTTCTTCCCCTCAACTACCCTCCTCCTCCTCTGTTCCTCAGTGTATACAATATAATGAATTGTATATGGAATTGCATGGAAGTGAAAAAGCTGGTCCATGACAGTATTGTGATAACTCTAACGTATGGAAGTGAAGCTTGTACCCTGTTGGAGGGACAGAAGTCAAGAGTGAGAGCAATGGAAATGAGTTATTTGAGAGAAGCATGTGGAGTCACATAGAGAGACAGATTGACAAATGAGGAAGTGAAGGAGCATTGTGGTATCGATGTGGATCTGATAGGAAGCGTTAGGAGAAACACATGTGGAGAGGATGGAGAGTGAGAGACTGATGAGGAGAGTGTATGTGAGTGAAGTGGAGGGGGGGAGAGGGAGGGGGAGGCCAAGGATGAGATGGATGGATGGAGTGGAGAAGTATATGAGAGAGGGGGCTGTGAGCTGGAAACAGGGCAGTGAAATGGCAGGGGATAGAACGACATGGAGGGGATTTGTTTGTGGTCACCCCTTACGGGATTGAAGCGTAGATAGTATATACAGTATACTGTATTTTCTTTGCGTGTGTGTGGGTTATTACAGTATTACTATTTTTTTTACAGTTGGCAGCATGTAATTATAATTATTTCAGTACACTCAGCCTTGTTCATAATTAACTACGGGGGAAAAGATAAAACAAGTATTTTTGTGTTCTCCAGTTCTGCTCTCGGAATAGATTAATGTGCTCTGGCTGGAGAGACAGACCAAACCTTTCACTGCGAGACCTGCATCATAAGGTCTGTCTATTCTAAGTGTCTATATCAACCTATCTATTCCGTACGGCTATCTATCTATCCACCCGTCTGTCTCTATCTCTAGACCCCTTAAACTCGAAAGGGGTAGCTGCAAATGAATCGCCTCCATGTCTCCGCTAACAGGCTGCCCTCTCTCCCCAATTCGCACCAGCCTCCCTCATATACCTCTGCACCCCATCCCTTCATTCCATCCTAGGTGATCTATTTTTCAATTTATCGTTGCTATTTCCAGACGATTGTGTTCAGCATTGGAGAACACGCTGGTAGTGAAGGAGTCAGGGAAGGCTTTATCCGACACCCAGTTTTAAAAGACTTCCCTAATCTACACGGAATCATTTGAAGATAGGAAACAAACTATGTGTCACAGGATGGAAGGGGTTAATATGATCATGTTTAGCTTGCAAGAATAAAAGGTAAAATTGTGATTATGCATGGGGTTAGTGGAGGCATTATTATTATTATTATTATTATTATTATTATTATTATCAATATTATTATTATTATTATTATAAGGGGTGGTTGTGGTTTACTGCTCACGTGATGCCACTCAGATATGAATGAGACTGGTCACTGTCATCTTAAATGTCAGGACCACTTGCCTAGCCCCGGGATCCTACACTCCTCATGAGGCAACACTGGATTAGATTATGAATGAAAGAATGAATTATTATTATTATTATTATTATTATCATCAAAGTGGGGGGACGGGGTTGGGAGGTCCTTACCCCCCTTACTGCAATGACCAATTTATTTGTTCTTGTTATTTTCAGATGATTTTCAGTTTCGGGCAGATCTCTAGTCGTGCAGGAGTTAATGAGAGCTATATCTACCCCCTTCCCTTTCTGGAAAAGTCTCCTAAACTGAATAAAAATTGTCTGGCAGTAACAAGACTTTCTTTAATATTTATTCTTATTACTTAGTGGAGTAGATGGTACTACTGTATTATAGAAATGCTGGTGGTGATTTTGCTGATATGGTGATGTGTTGCTGGTGCAGGTGTTGATGGTGATGATGGAGGGAGTGATGATGGTAGTGGTGGTGGAGGTGGTGGTGGTAGTGGTGGTGCAGGTGGTGGTGATAGTAGCGCTGATAGAGGAGGTGGTAATGTGGCTGTTGGTCATGTTGGTATGAGTAGGAGTGGTACTGGAGATGGAACAGATGTCAGTAGTGGTGGTAAAGGGTGTGGTGGTGGTGGTGGAGCAAAATCATTAGTGGTGGTGGAGGTGGAGCAGGTATCAGCAGTGTTTGTGGTGGTGGGGTGGTGTTGGAGGTGATGGGGGTAGTATAGCTTGTGATGGAGGTAGGGGTGGTGGTGCTTGAGGTGGTGGGGTGGTGTTGGAGGTGATGGGGGTGGTACTGCTTGTGNNNGATGGAGGTAGGAGTGCTGGTGTTTGAGGTGGTGGGGTGGTGTTGGAGGTGACGGGGGTGATACTGCTTGTGATGGAGGTAGGGGTGGTGGCGTTTGAGGGGGTGTGGGTGGAGCAGGTGTGACGGAGGGAACGTACAGCTTTACGTGGGTGTCTACTGCATCTAGGGGAGCGCACCCATCGATCCAATTGGTGACCACGGAAGGTAGGTAGGCAGGTAGGTAGGCCCGGGAACCTGTGTGCAAACTAAACTCGACTATATCTATGAGCAAAGTAAATAAGGCTCTAACTATGTGGAAAAAAAAAAAAACGACTCTATCATCACACTAAATTGGGATCTGACTGTCTATGTGCAAAGAAGAATCAACTCAATTATCACACTAAATTGGGGTCTAAATTGGGGTCTGACTGTCCATGTGCAAAAAACAAATCAACTCTATTATCACACTAAATTGGGTTCTGACTGTCTATGTACAAACTAAACTGGCCTGTGACTATCAACAGTATGAGCAAACCACTCTGGCTTCGACGATTCTCTCATACTATAACAGGATTACAAACACATCGGTAACGCCTACAATATGATGCATTTTTAAGCTCAGCTCCAGCTCCCAAAGACGATTTTATTTAACTTTATGGAGCCCTCATGGTGAAGAAATTAAACTCTCCACTACGATATCGCCTTTCTTTAAAATCCTATGTGATCTTACTCATCTAAAGGTAGAGTTTTTGTGGCTGGAGGTTTCCTGGAGGTTATTTTTGACTTCTTCATAGCCTGACGTCTTTCTTGTGTTAAATAAATTCGTGTTGTGACTTGTACAATCAAGGTCGTAAAGTCGGCTACTATTCCACCTTTAGGGCATGTCTCTAACGTTTCCCTCTCCTGCATCATATCAAAGAAATATATGTATGGGCAGAAAAAACATACCAAACCTCTCAAAACGGGACTATTACCAAGCACATAAAAAGGACAAGTAGAAGAGTTGAACTATTGGCGGACTTTGATCCCCGTGTGTCCTGTAAGATAAATAAGACCTCTTCGGGATCAAAGGGTTCAGGGTTTCAAGCCCCAAGACTGGAGGGAGGGATGCAGTAATTTTAACGAGAGGAGAGCAGTCGCCCCTCCACGGTAACAGTCAAAGAAAACGGTGAGATAGCAAGTTTCTTCCCGGTCCGCCCCTCCCCCCGCCTCCGCGATAACGAGCCACCCGGAACTCAGAGGGAAGGAAGGCCATATCGCTGTTTTAACCCCTTCACTGCTGCTGGAGAGGGACGCCTTCACGTGTTGGCCCTGATACAAATGGTCGGCTCCACTGCCCGGTTGTACAAATGTCCCTCAACTCCCTATCCCCTAAAAGAAAGGTGGTGGACTACAGAAGGATAGCCAGCCAGCAGTCCACTGGGTTCACATTCAGATGATCCTGGAATTGCAACTACTACTACACCGCTGTAAGAGAGAGAGAGATAGAGAGACAGGAGAGGAAAGGAGTGGAGAGGAGAGGAGACGTGAAAAATGAAAATACGAAAGATGTAAAAAATAAATGAAGCTGTTTTAAGTTGACATTTAATCAGTATGCAAATTTTTTCTTGATGCCTGAAGTCGGGAAGAGCCGGAGGGACGGGAGGGCCTGCGAAATAACGTTGACATTTCATCATTTTCCTGAGTCACCCCCACACCAACCCCTTCTTTCCCCTCTCTCTCCCTCTCTCTCTCTCTCTCTACGCCCTGTTGTGGTCAAAAGTTGTGTCAGATGAAGGGTGCTCCTGGGGAAAGTAGGTGTCTCTCATGGCACCACAGTCAGGCTCAAAAGCTGTGTCGCAAATCAGTGGCAGTGGAGGTATATACGTAATTCCATCACGGACTCTTCCCGACACAGTTCTGACTCCGACTGTGCTTCCTCCATCACGAATCTGGACACAACTTTTAAACCTCACTGTATGTCTGTGAGTGTGGGTGTGTGATATGTGGTGAAAACACAAACACAAAACAAACAGTGCTGACTTCACAAACACTAAGACAAGTAAAAAATAGACCATTTACAGAGAACCACATGATATGAAACTGAAATTCTTATATACCCCCAGAATCCCCCCTCCCACCCCCCACGCACCTCCCATCCCCCCCACCAGCCTCCCCCACACCCACACCTATCACCTCACACCCCTACCTGCCTTCCCAACACCCACACATACCTCTCAAACCCCCCAACTAGCCTTCCCCACACCCCAGCACACACCTCCCACACCCACACACACCTCTCATCCCCCCCCCCACCAGCTTTCCCCTCACCCTCACACACGTCTCTCACCCCACACCACCCCCACACATCTCAACATCCATTATTCCACATCTCTCATCAGGAATTTTTAGCACTTTGGCGCTACTTTTGTTATGGGTGTTGTTCAGGGAAGTTAACTTAAATAAATGAGGGGTGACTCAATTTCTCCCCCTCTCCCCATCCTTCTCCTCCCCCCATCGCTCTAGTGGTGGATGGGGGGAGACTGTTGCTGGTTTGCTCCCCCCTCCTCGTCGTATTTCCAGTAATGAGGTCTGGATGATGATGATGACGACGATGATAATGATGATGTTGGTAGTGGTAGTGATGATGGTGGCGGTAGTGGTAATGATGATGGTGGTGGTATTGGTAATGATGATGATGATGATGCAAAAAGAAGGAATCAAACGTTAGGGGAGGCAACAGTTGTCCATTCCACATAAAACTCAAAAACAAGAAGGTAAAAATCAAGTCCTTTCAAGATGCCTATACACTGTGCTTTAAAAACTGGAGGTCAGAGGCAGAGGGAAAGAAAGACTAAGGAACACTTCTCCAAATCTTATCAATTATATAAAACATAAGTTGAATCTTGAAAATGAAAGGTTACGGAAGCTCCCCAAACACCTTTTCTTAAGCGACTTACTTTGCTTATTACACCTTACTGTCCTTCTCTGTACTGCATAAACCATTCTAACATCGCCATACTCTACAGAGATAACGGTCAAAAGGATATTATTAACCAGCCGTATCCAAAAATAAATCACTAAGAAAAAGGTGTTAGGGAGAATACCAGCCCTTCCTTGTTGTGATTCTCATGCTGTGTTGTCAGGTTGTTTGTGACAGTGTGTTGTGTTGGGATGGTGGCAGTGATATGTTGTGCTGTCATGTTGGAAGTGAGCTGGGATTCGGTGCAGATGGAGTGTTGTGCTGTGTTGAGTTGTGTTGTGTTTTGTTGTCACGATATCCTGATTAAGGGTTGTGTTGTCACGTTGTTTTATTAGCGCTGTGTTGTGCTGTCTCTTGCGGTGTCAGTGTTGTGTTGTGTTGTCCCGTTATATTGTTTGAGTGTTGTGTTGTCACGTTGTTTTATTAGCGCTGTGTTGTGCTGAAGTGTTGCCTTGTGTTGTCTTGTTTTGTTAGTGTTGTCTTGTTGTTCTTTTAGTGTTGGTTGTCTTGTTGTTCTGTTAGTGTTGTGTAGTGTTGCCTCGTTGCGTTGTCAGTGTTGCGTAGGTGTTGTCAGTGCTGCATTGTGTTGTCACGTTGTACCTGAGCATCACCTCTGGCTACCTGTGCGGCCATTAACCAATAAAGGCACTAATTACACACCTGCAATGCGTTTAGGGCCCGTAGTCTCGTCAGTTATGGACGCTCCCTAACACCT
>JAGKTI010013866.1:11296-22438 GCA_018397915.1 Birgus latro
AGTTGGACAGAAAAGGGATGAGAGTTTGTTGCTAGACAGGTACTACGTGCGCGTCGTAGAGGTGCATGGATGCAAGCAGACAGTTCAGAGGAACAGTGACTGTTGAAGTAGCAATAGAAGACAGATGAAGATGCAGCAGTGTGGCGAAGAGATAAAGGTTGAAGGGAATCGGTAAGAGGAGGAGAGTTAGTGAGATAAAAAGCCTTTGATTCCACTGTTGAGAAGAGCTGCATGTGGGGAACCTCCCCACACATGAGAGTTGTACTCCATACATGGGTGAATAAAACCCATGTACAAAGTCAACAACTGTGCAGGGGTAAACAAAGTTCGGAGTCGGCGTAGCACACCTAATCTCTTGGAAGCAGATTTCACAAGAGATGTAAAATGTTCTTTCCAAGACCAGCCTCACTCATCCCTGAGTGGCATGTCCATAAAGAAAAAAGATATGTATATGATTTTACTTCTGAGATGGAATAGATTTTGAACAATTAAGTTTGATTATGTGACCTATTTCACTGGGTATGCTAGTGAGTTTTATGTCATCACTTTCCTTATTTCTGGATTGTACATCACCCCATATTGGTGATACTGCATATAACAGAATACAGTATATCAACACTTGCAGGAAGGGTTGTTGGACAGACAGGAGCTACTTGAGTGGGTTGTAGAGGCTGTTGTGCGATGGCGTGGGGCAGAGCAAGATGCTGTCTTGAGAGTTGTGTTACCTCTGCCACTTCAGTACCTGGACGAGATAACACAGTCAGAGTACCTGTCTCGTAAACTGGCACATTATTCTGCTGCGAAGCTGGCCCAGTTATGCCATGACTCAGGATATGCATCTCCTCGTCCTCAGTCCCCAGTCAACCAAACAAGCAATGGGTAGGTATTTTGCTGTCGCTCAGAAATCTTCATCCTGTCACACATAGGGACATTCCCCATTTTGGGACAGGTCTTCAGTGCTCACATGGAAATCATTGGTGGACCATCATGCTATATACTTATGTAATGCATTAACCCTATTCCCCTCATGCAGTTTTTTAAATGAATGGTAGCTTATTTAGTGAAGGCACTTCAACTGGATGTAACTCATGAAGGTCCACTTCCAAGGGATGAGTGGAGATTATTGTTTGCATAGTGCCAATAATGTGTAAGCATCTGGTTACTGTTACTCTCAATGTTTGAACTGAGTAGCTTAGACCCAGACTGCTCCTACTGGGGCAGTACTGGATTGGATGACAGATGGATTCATTATCTTGATCTTGCCTATAATGGATGAGTTATACAACTTAGGGAAATTTTTCTTAGTGAATGGATTTGAAACTATCTTCATTAATCCCTGCAGTATAAATATTTCTTTAATTTAACTCATACTACAGATATATGATCATTCATAGCAAAGGGGAGGCCTCTGGTAGTGAAATCGTCAAAGCCATTACACGTACTGTATATTCTTTCGTTCGGGAGCAAGGGTTGGGATGATGATAGCCGTGTGAAGAGAATGGAGAATGAGAGACTGACTATTAGAGTGTACAGCTGAGCAAAGTTCGGCCTCATACACCTGCCTGCGAGTTCAGACCTTTATGCGTGAGTCAGCCACTAGTGAAGTAGTAGCCAGACACTCAAATGTTTGGTACCACTGTGTGGCAGGGGAGAGGTTAAGGGAGGAGGAAGGCTGGGGGAACTGATAGTTCCTACCCCTCCCTCTTCCTTCCCCATCCTTCTCACACAGTTACCAGATAGATGAATATTGGCTACTGCTTTGCTACCATTTGTCTCACATTTACTATTTCGAAGTGGTGAGTGAGTGTATAACACGGAACTTTCCTTGGGCGTACATGAGTGAGGTAAAGTGTGAGGGAGAGACAGGATGAGGTGGAGGGATGGTATAAAGAGGTACTGGTATATAAATGAGAGTGATAGGAGATGGAGGGAGGGCAGCATACTGACAAATAACAGTGTGACGTGGAAACCCTTTGTTCTTGGCCACGTTCTCAGGGATTAGGGTGTATTTTTATACACAGATAGACAGATAATCCCTCTAGCATTAAGGTGTCTGGCCATAAATAAATACATTAATTGATTCACGATGATGATGATTGCCGTTACAATTGCAGACTTAGTGGTATGGTTGGTCAGAGTGGAGGAAATGTGAACCAGGCACCTCCTCCTTCTTCTGCCCCACCTCCTGTCAACCCTCTAGCAGCCACCTTCCAGGAACTGCTGTCTTGCCATCAGCACCGTCCTGTCGTTCTTGCTACCTCATGTTTCATACAGGTACAGTATACTGTATAAAGATTCACTCTTAAGCTTCTTGAATTTTTTTTTTTTTTTTTCTCTTGGTACCACCAGTCATTTATATTCAACTTTAGAAAGTCCCATTATAAAGAATGAGTTAATGAAAACTAATCCCTTCAGTTTGAAAAGCCTCATGTATGGTACGATAAACAAAATTGTCAGGAGATAACAGGAGTACAGGACATAAAGTCAGCTTGTGTAATTTGTGGTTATTTGAGTCTTGATACCTATTGTGCCTTGGAAATTCCATGAATTATAGGTAACATAACTTAAGGGGAAAACTGCTTATGAGTCTATCCTCTTGGCAAAACTGCATCCTACCACCACACTTACACCCAATTAGTCACCAGCGAACATTAACACCGTTTCAAAATAGTATGTAATGCATGTATTTAATAGTAATGAACAGAATTGTAAGGTTCTTACCTGATTTCGACTGACGACAGTGCATAAGTGGACGGGGGATGGGAAGGGATTCCAAGGCTTGAAGCACACAGTAACCTCTCAGCATGAAGTGAATGTTGTAGTAGTGGGAACAACAGGGTGGACTAGTGCACCTGCTTGCAGCTAGGCATGGGTGGGAAATGCTGTGATTGGCTTGTCATGGTTAAATATGACTGCTCCCCTGCGGTAGACAGTGCCCTGCCACAACGAGACGTGGGGAGATGTGTGGTTTGGTTCATAGGTGGATGCCACATTTACATCTGCTAGATAACAGGGGCACCATAGTATGTGCCACATCACCCCAGTATTTGGTTATATGGTTACCAACCATCATTGTAAATGGTTTTGCTGGTTTACAGAAAACCATTAGGCTTGTCACTCACTGTAGAGCCACTAAAGTGGAAAGAAAGTAATCAGAAGTGAAAGTGCAGGTGATAAAAATATAACTAACAAATTGATACCTGGTGGTCTAGTGGGTTAATGCTCTAGGCAGATGTGACCTATAATGGGTTTAAATCCAGTGGGTGCTTGGAGTTTATTAGTCACTGAAATGAGTGACATTTATTCTTGCATTAAAAGTTTGGACTTAGTAGTTTAGCCATGGAACCCTATGCTTTTGATGAGGCAGTAAAGAATTCATTCATCATCATCATCATCCAGACCTCCTTTCCCACCAAGGGGCAGGATGAGGAGTAGCAACGTCCAGACAGCCCAAGTTTGCCCGATTCTTTGGGCCTAGCAGTGTTCAGACTGCCCAAGTTTGCCCAGTTCAATGGGCCACACTTCCATTCACTCATCATTCAAGCCCCTGGCATCATGGCTTTATGTAAAGAATTGGATGATAGATAAAAGATAGGTTTATTGGTATTTTGTAGATAGAGATACCCATCATACACTCATGCTTGATATAGTGCTGCCCTACAAGTGGCTACAATGGAGTGTAAGTTGAATGATTTCCTATAATCCAGGAAAGGATTCACTACCTAAGGTAGTAACTGCAGATATAGGCAATACGGTCACTAATAGATGGACAGTCTATTGTGTTAGTGTGAGTCCCCTCCCCCCCTTTCTTTTCTGTTTTTTACAATTTGTGTTTTATGAGTCCCTATTTTGATTTATTGTTGTCCCCTACCAGGCCATTACTCTAGACTGCCCAACTGCCCTGGTGTGGAACAATGCTGGTGAAGGAAAGGCTGCATCGTGGCTCACTGGCTCTCCCCTTGATCTCCTGCCTTGTCCACCCTCGGATCTCCCCATGCCGCCCCGCTACAACAACCAGCATGTCAGGTAGGTCAGTGCTTCATACAGGCTGACATGGTTTACATGTTGTTTTATTTGATACTGTTCCATTGCCACTACATTTCTTGCTCTTGTTCATGCTGTGATTGTTTGTTTCATTTCACACAACCCTTTTGCCATTGGCTGTACAAGTCTGCACTTCATACAAGTTGTGGTAGTTTCCTTCTTGTGTTTTTTTTTTTTCACTGTAGGTTACTTCTTTTATTTCACTTCACATTACCCAATTGGCATTAACTGTGCATCCACCTTTCATTCTGGCTGTCTTATGTATTGTTTCATTTCACAATAGCCCAGTATCACTATGTATGCATCCATATTTCGTGCAGGATCTGTTGGTAAAATTTTCTTGCTTCATGTGAAACTACAGGTACCTCATGCTTCATGCAGATGTATTTGACTTGTCTGGTTTCACACAACCCTACTGAAATTAATTTCAGCCTTAGAGTGCTAGAACAGGGTAATGGTACAGTGCAGTATATAGTATGTGCTCATAAAGAGAAAGATATCTCAGTTTGTAAATTGTGTGAGTTAGGAGAGGGTAATTTGGGGAATTTTTCACATGATATCATCTGTTACCATGACTGCCAGCACTCAGTGTGATGTCTTTCTCAAACCAAATCAAGTGGAGTAACATTACGAGCCATGATCCTATGGGGCCTGTGTATATTGAATACAATGAAAAATAAACTTTGATACAGTATAGACCAGTTCATTTGGTGCCCCTGAGATTACAGATTGTTGTTACTTTATTGAAAAAAGTAGCTAAAGCAATTGCAGTCTGTCCTGAATAATCCTTTAAAGGTTGATTATTGTCATAAATTTCATTGCAGTAATTTAACTACTTGGCTGAAGTAAAATATTTTCAATGAAAGTATTGCATCGGTGTTTATGAGTATTTTTCTCCCTGAGACAAGCCATACAGTGCAGAAGCAGATTTCCTCCCCCCCCACACACACACCACTGAGTTCCCAAGAATAGGATTTTCACAGAGCTGGCCTGAAGGATTAGTTCATTAGGGTTATATGAAATTGGGAAAATTAATTAACACCTCACAGCAGTACATCTCTTACCTCCTTCCTAGCCTTTTGTTTGATCCAGGCAACAAGCACTTATATAGTGCTCTTGTTTTACTTCCAGAGTTCAGTTACGTATGATGGAGGAACACATCCGTCAGAGGAGCCGTGCTGCTGAGAACAGATGGTCCTTGGATAAATTTGCTGTTAATATCACAGGTTAGATAAGAGTTTTTTTGTGATGGTAGTGGTAGTGGTGGTGGTGGCTACCATTATCCACACACTTGGTGGTGGTGGCTACCATTATCCATGCACTTGATGTTGTGCTGCCTTCTCTTCCTCCACCTTTATCAGTCTTTTTCTTTTTCTCCCATCTTTCCTGTTGTTTTTTTTATCTTCCTCTCCACTTCTGGTGACTACACTAAATGACAAGTCTTATGGTTTCCTGAAACCCAGGAAACCATTTATAAGACTGAATGGTAAGCACATAACCAAAAAATGGGGTGACATGGAGCCTACTGTGGTGCCCATTAACTGAGTAAAGAAACACAGATGTGGCTTCTATACAGGGACCAAACCTTCATATGCTTCCTCACACCACACTGTGGCAGGATGTTGTGTGGTGGGGCATTTGCTTGCCTGCAGTTGATGGGTCTACTTGGCTTGGCAGACTGGTGTTGCTCAACAACAGCAACTCTTACTTTCTCTCATTTCATTCAGTTTAGGACAGACTTGACAGATTGGACACATTAAAGATATCTGAATAGACTTTTTTAATACAAGAGGCCATCCATAAGCAAGTGGTAGTGGCAAGAATAAACTGAAAGGAACACTACCTGGATTCATGGGTTAATATTGCTGTTGGGAAGGAATTTTTAAACATTAAGTGAGTGTCTCTTAGGCATTTGAGAAGTATGCCATAAAAATTAATGTAAAAAAATATGTACAGATATTTAGGCTTGTGAGGTGTTGCCAGGGTTTTATCTAGCATTTTTTTTGGGCATTCTGTTGATAGCTCTCCCACTTTTTCTTTTTTCTTGTTTGTGAATCCTACACTATCCCATCTTAAGGTGGGAAAAAAGGGTCAGGATGATGATTAGTTCTTTGCCCAGTCCCATCTTTGGATGGGAATAAGACTAAGGATGATGATGATAATGACTTACGGTATGTTTCTTGCCTAGACAATGTAAATCTAATAGGTGCTGAAGAGGTGCCTGCACGTGATCGCATTGTGATCCTGGGTGGCATAGTTGCATCGTCCACCAGGGAGCCAACCCTCATATTTCCCCACATATCACTTGAAGAGAACCCTGGTTCAGCCCTGGTGAGGTGCTGTCTACCACAAGTGGGTGCTGGTTCTGTACTGTACCTGCAGGATAGTCCCATAGAAGCATTTCCTTACCTGTGGTCAGCAGGTTTGCTTGGCTAGACAGGCCAGGGTTAAGGAACAGCATCAACACTGTAAATGTTTTAAAAAACTGCCATGTTAAGTGCAGATTGCTGTAAGTGATGGTTGTATTACTAAGAAAAATTCTCATGCATTCCGAAAATTGCATTCAAAGCTGCAAATATCAAAAGGTATATGATGTGATTGGGTGTATGTGTATGTATTTAAAGAAATATCTTATATTTTGAAATAAATGCTTGTGTTAACATATGCTCATTTCTGCATATCCTGACCACTTAGTAATGAACATTGTCATGCTTTGCGTACAGTGTTCCTATGTCAATGAACAGTTTTATACTGCAAAACATACCAAGTGAAAACATGTTAAATGAGGAATACCTTTGCATCTTTGCAGGATCCACCATCAACCAGGTTCTAAGTGCTCTGGATGCACTTGATCGTCATTGCTTTGATCGTGTTGACTCTAACAACTCACTTGATACCCTGTACAACAAGATTTTTGGTTCATCGAAGGATACCAATAATGAGGTGAGAAAAGTTGTGTAAATGACAGGTACCCAAGTATTTAGTTTTGGGAGCTGCCAGATGGTTTTATTTAGCTGAGGGAAGCCTCTTGATAGATTGACTCTGTTCGATATGTTTAAGTGAAGCTACAAAATGTTGAGAATGTTTTTGGCATATCCAATAGAGCCAGGATTCCGGGGGCTTGAATGTTGAGTGAATGGAAGTGTGGCCTATTGGATTGGGCAGATTTGGGCTGTCTGGACATTGCTACTCCTCACCCTGCCCTAGGGTGAGAAAGGAGGTCCGGATGATGATGATGATGATGGGATGCCTCTTTGTATATCACATTTCATCCTTTCAAAGGGAAGTTTATTTTTTTTTTTTTTGTGTCCGACTCTGGGCATAGGCTTTACAGCCTGCTATCAAGGCCCTCATAAATGATTTATTCTGGTTGCTGAATTTCTTTAAGTAAAGGAAACTATGAAAGGATGAGATGTATAATGGATGCAAGAGTATATAGAGGTTGGGGGAGTGGACTTTCAGAATCAGAGTCCAAACAAGATGGAGGAAGAGAAGAAGGGAAAGACAGGAGGAAGTATGTGTTACAAGGAGGGTAGAAAAGTCACAAGAGGATGGAATAAAGGCTGAATATAGAAGGGAAGTGGAGGAGCGATTGGGTAAATATAGAATGGAGCAGATGGGGGACGTGGAGGGTGTGTGCAAGGTATTCACAGAAGAAATCTGTGCAGCATGTGAGGTGGTGTGTGGGGTGAAGAGAAGACGAAAGGGGGTTCAGGGAACAGCATGGTGGACTGAAGAGGTGAGAGAGGCTGTGGCACAAAAGAAGAAAGCATATAATGAGTGGATGAGGAACAGGGGCGACGAAGAAGCTGAGAGACGGACGAGAGAGTTATATGTAGTGAGGAGGAGAGAGGTGAAAAGATTAGTAAGAGAGAGTAAGAAGAGAGTGGATGAGGAGTTTGGAAGGAATTTGAGTGCAAAGTGGAGGGAATGTAAGAAAATGTTCTGGAAGGAGGTAAAGAGAGCTAGACAGGGTGCCAACGAAGTCAGTGGGGGTGTGAAAGATAAAAATGGTAGATTACTAGTGGAGAAGGGAGAAAAAGTAAACAGATGGAGAGAACACTTTAATGAACTGTTGAACATAGAGAATGAAAGTAATGCAAGTATAAGTGGCTGGGGAATGGCAGGGAGAAGGAGGGTTGTGAGAAGAGAGGAAGAAATCACCAGGATGGAAGTGGTGGAAGCAATGAAGAAAGTTAAAATGGGGAAAGCCCCAGGAATTGATGGAGTGTGTGGTGAAATGCTGAAGCATGGGGGAGAGATAGTAATAGAATGGATGTGGAAGGTGTGCAGATTGGCTTGGGAGGAGGGTAGAGTCCCGGAGGATTGGAAGTCAGGTATAATTATTCCTCTGTACAAAGGAAAAGGGGAAAAAGCAGTGTGTGGTAATCATAGGGGCATTTGCCTTCTCAGTGTAATAGGAAAAGTATATGGTAGGATACTTATTGACAGAGTTAGGGAAATTACTGAGGAATTAGTTGGAGAAGAACAAGGAGGTTTTAGGAAGGGAAGAGGTTGTGTAGACCAGATATTCATTCTTAGATCCGTAGTGGAAAAGTTTCTAGAGAAGGGCAAGAAGTTGTATGCAGCCTTCATGGATCTGGAGAAAGCATATGACAGGGTGGATAGACAAGGTTTGTGGAAGGTATTAAGAATATATGGAGTGGATGGGAAGTTGTTGAAGGCAGTGAAGAGTATGTATGAGGGTGCTAAGGCTGCAGTGCGTGTGGATGGCAAACTGAGTGAATCTTTCCATTTGAAGGTTGGATTGAAACAAGGATGTGTCATGTCTCCATGGTTGTTCAATCTGTATATGGATGGGGTTATAAAAGAGATACAAGGTCGGGCAGTGGATGTTGGAGTGGCCCTAGTGAGAGAGGGCAGTGTGTGGAAACTCCCTGTACTGTTGTTTGCAGATGATACTGTGTTGTTGAGTGAAGACGAAGGGGAGCTGCAAGGCTTGGTAGATGAGTTTGGGAGAGTGTGTAAGAAACAGAATCTAAAGGTGAATGTCGGGAAGAGTAAAGTGATGGTCTTCGAGAGAAGTGAAGCCAGTGAGTGTACAGTGAGACTGGATGGGAAGGATATGGAGAATGTGAGTGAATTTAAGTACTTGGGTAGTGTGATGAGTAAGGATGGTAGTCTGGAGGGTGAAGTGCTCGAAAGGGTGCAGCAGGGAAGGAAGGTTGCTGGTTCGTTGAAAGCAGTGATAAGAAACAGGGAGGTGAGCATGGAAGTGAAAAAGCTGTTACATGGCAGTATTGTGATACCAACTCTGACATATGGAAGTGAAGCTTGGACCCTGTTGGAAGGACAGAAGTCAAGAGTGAGAGCAGTGGAAATGAGTTATTTGAGAGGAGCATGTGGAGTCACATGGAGAGACAGACTAACAAATGAGGAAGTGAAGGAGCGTTGTGGTGTGGTTGAGGATGTGATGGGAAGCGTTAGGAGAAACACGTTAAGGTGGTTTGAGCATGTGGAGAGGATGGAGAGTGAAAGATTGACGAGGAGAGTGTATATGAGTGAGGTGGAGGGGGCGAGAGGGAGGGGGAGGCCGAGGATGAGATGGAGGGATGGAGTGGAGAGGTATATGAGAGAGGGGGGTGTGAGTTGGGAGTGTGGTAGTGAAATGGCAGGGGACAGAGTGACATGGAGGCGATTTGTTTGTGGCCACCCCATTCGGGATTGAGGCGTCTGGCAATAGATAAATAGATAGATAGAAACTATGTTCATTAAAGGTTTGGAGCTTATCCAAGATGAAGGTTAAATATTGTATGTACCACTGAGCCTTCCTGGATAACAGTCTCTTCAGACATTTGAGAATTCCTGGATAACAGTCTCTTCACACATTCCCTGTGTTAGTTGGCCATGACATGAACTTTCAGATTTGTGTTTCAGAATACTGCATAGTAGAGCTATTTTAGTTTAATGTGGATCTGAAATTTATTTAGAGATTTCTTACATCACCTTCAGGCTCAGCTACAGACATTCCTTCTTCATTCCTGACAGAACCCCAGCAGTAACAGCAGTGGTGGCAGTGCATGTTACACTGGGCCAGGCAGCAGCAGTGGAGGGGGCACCAGCAGTAGCAGTAGTGGTAATAGTGTGGTTAATACAGGAGATGAGGCCATAGTGCGAACACTATGTGAGTGGGCTGTCTCAGTAAGTATCCCAGTACTTAATGTGGTTTCTTCAATCGCTTGAAAAGATCTGAAATATTCTTTTTCCTTTATAAAAACTTCAACATGCTTGCATGTATCAGCCTTGGTCCCTTAATGGTGGCTCTCCATGCAGTGCATTCTCTAGCAGCCTCAACCTCTGTTCAGTCTCTTAACTCTAAGGTCATACTGTATGACCTCATACTAAGTGTTTTTCAGTCTGCCTTTCACAACTCTTCCGTCACTGTTCACACCTCTCACCCTCCTGTCTTCATTCTCAAACTATCTCAGTCTACCTCTTCTCATCAACAGTGATACACTGAAGTCCAGTCCTTCTTCTCAGCTCTTCATTTGCAGTCCTAACCGTCTCCAGTCATGTCATTCAAGGGTGCACTACACATCCATCTGATCATCCTCATCTCTGTATGTTTGAGCCCATGAATAGAAATGTCAGACTTTCAACATAAACTTAAAAGATTTCCAGGAATACTAGGCCGATGTGGCCAGTTTCCTGCACTTTACTGGGTTCATGTTCAGATGAGCTTAGGGTTGCAACAAGTACTGTAGAAAATAACTGTATGCATCCTAACAAGCTAAAGCTGAAGGAGGTTCCTCAGTATGTGGCATGTATGATGAACTGCTGAAGTGTAGTAAAGTGATGATAGTGGATTAGGTATTTGAAATACTGTTTGTAAGATTACTTGTGAATAGCAAGAAATGCTTGAGGACTAGAAATAGGAGTGTATTCTTTTGTACTGAGCAAAGAGTGACAAAGGAGTGTGGGGGCTACAGGATATTAGTTTGCCAAAGCACAGTATACATCAGAATAATAGCAGATGCTTTATGAAAATGTTTGTGGTGAAATTAATATCAGTCTTTAAATTGCTATTGGAGAAGGGAGAACAAGCGAGCAATTGGAGAGAACACTTTAAGGAATTGT
>JAGKTI010013867.1:0-19627 GCA_018397915.1 Birgus latro
GGGCTAGTGAAGGTGTCTGGTAGCGTGATGTGCAAACTAAACAAGGTCATGATTTCTGTACGTGAACAAGGGACGCTTGGCCAGGTACAGTCCTCGTTTACGGCTGGAAACAAAGAACTAACAAGGTCATGGTCTTTAGCCTAAAAAGTTCTCTTCCTATACACGACTGTCTGTTTATTCATATATTTTTTATTTGAATTAATGATTATGGTGCTTGATATATAATAAGAGTAAATTACAATGGTTCATCAATATAATAATCGTGATATGTATGATGGTAAATACTGAGGCGAGGGCTGTATGCGGGACTTGGTGGACTCATTGCTGGGTGAGATGATACTGTGTCTGGACAGGTTCTTCATCCAGGGTCGTCACCTTTATCGGATAGAAAAAGGATGATAATATAACAAAAATAAATGAAAAGTTTGGTCAAGGTATTAAATCGCTTACCACGGCAACTCAGTCGTCAGTGATGTGTGATGATGCAAGTGCAAGCAACGGCGTGGCTGTCAAACCTTGGTATCAGTGATGGAATTTGCAAAACAGGTGTGCATAATGACGTGGATGAACATTGTTAGTGCCTCTCTAACAAGCATACTAACATAACCAAATTATCCTTGGAGCCAAGACTCATCTAATGCTGTGATGAGGAGTTGCCAACTGATACTGGTCTTTTGTCTCAAGGTTTGTCACAGGAAGAGGAAAGTGTATTAATCATTTGACATCCGTAAGCAGTAACAGGGCATCGTCTGACAACTCACAACAGACGCTCCATTCTGTGGGTACTCAGTCAGAAACCTCAGTGCTTAGAGATGTGTAAAGTTTGTATCATGACAGAGAAGGTCGTGTGTGTGAGCTTCACCCAGCCCAATAATTAAAACCCAAGTGTATGACAAGGATGGAGTAGTGTTCACGTAACAGATGATAGCAGGTACAATTATCATTTGAACGTTAATGATATATAATTATAGGGTCCTTTCTCTATTGATCTTTCGCTGTAGCAGTAAAGGTAGCTGCATGTGTGCTAATATCGAGTCTTTGAGTGAAACTGAACTAAAAAAACAGTAAAAATGTCAACAAATCTGAGAACAAGAGAGGTGGTAAATAAACAGAGTAGCGACAAGCTGAGGGAAGAATCTAGTAAGGAGCATTTTTTTTCTCGTTACCCACCTCGTTGCTGTTGTTACCTTCCAACTGGTGGGTGTTTCCTGGCCCTTCATCCGTATGCGGTTACAAAATTCAAGCATTATACTTTGTTACATACGACTACGCACTTTTGGAAGAGTCGAAGGCAAGCCGTGAATTCTTTGTAAATTTTTTGAAGTATTTGTGCCTGTCCAACCTTTCGTCAGAGCCTGTTATTTTGGTGGGGTGTGGTGATGACACTGACCCTGCCCAACAAAAAAGCTACCTAGCATGTCCGCATTCCTGTCAAGTAGAGCGAGGTGCCTAGTGTGCCCGCAGGTATTACGCAGACCACCACAACACGCAAGGGACACGTACCAGCATCACAAACACCACAAGCACCATCAGCACCACAAACACCATCAGCACCACAGACACCGCCACCACCACAAACACCACCACCACCACAAATACCACACTCCTTGCCATGGTATCACACTGTTCCCTTTTCCGTGGCGATGATGATGGTTCGTCTTATCAGCCCCGGAAACCAAATGAGACAACAGGTAAAATTTGGGTTGTTTGTGCCCCTATAACCTGTGGGGATGCGTCGTATGTCTCCCCTATCGTCTGGCATCAGAGTCGTGCTAAATTATTTGAAGGATTATAAATTGTCTTGCATATTGATGTGGAAAACCCGAGCGTCAGTCAAGATTTGGTTTTCCCGCCATCTTCTCACCCCGGGTCCGCCATGCCCCCTTGCGACTTCTCTTCCTCAGCGCAGAGTAACAGTTTGTGTCATTACTAGCTGAAGTTTTAGTATCAGCTGCAGCAGTAGTGGTAATATGGTAACACTAGTTTCACAATATTAACTTTTTTTTTTACAGTGATACTCAAAATAGGGTACCACGTAACAACATCAACTTAAATTTTCTGTGATTTAACTTACCTTAGTCTAGTACGTAACAACTTAAATAACAGTACACGTTACTTTACTAGCACGAAAGACAAATCTGAACCTTACATAGAGACCAGTTCTGAGAGTGAGTTTGTAATAAAGTGTGTGCATGAGATGGGCATACAGTATGATGTATCACTCACACGAGACCCCTGGTGAAGTTTGTATTAGCTGTGTGGTGGTGATGGTAGTGATGGTGGTGATGGTAGTGATGACGATGGTGGTGGTGGTGGTGGTGATGCTGGTGGTGGTAGTGATGTTCATGGTAGCGATGTTGGTGGTGGTAGTGGTGGTGGTGGTGGTAGTTGTGGTGGTGTTGGTGGTGGGGATGGTGGGGTGGCTGGCTGACCAAAGACCTCCCCTGCCCTCTCTTGCACAACCACTGCTCTCGTTACTACACAAGCCAAGTTTGCCATGAACACAATACAGCCTTCGTTAAATGTGTCGAGTGAGATGGATGGGCCTGATACCAAGGGCTTGACTCACACGTATTCAGATTCAAGTTTACTCACCATCATAGAAACAAATATATACCATCGTCATCACTATCGCTATCCTGTTCTTCTTTATCAGCTATTGGATGTTAAAAAAATGTCAACAAAGTAAGAAAAATGATAAGGATTCCCAGGTAAATTAGGGCGAATCTAAACCAGGTAAATGTTCTCGTATGCTATCAGGTGATATTACTAATTTCTCAAAGCTACCACCCCAGCCAAGGAATATTCATACATATTCTAGGACACGTACAGTTTGTACTATAGGTTGGTAATATTTCGGTACTATTTTCTGACGTGTATAAGTCTCAATCACTTCATCCTGGTAATCAGTGACTATCCCATTAATTTTTAGTTTTTTATGTGCAGTCTTTTCTTGGGACCTTTCTTATATGCGTGGTATGCTGGCGATATATGAAGGAAAATTGTATAAGCATCTGACATCTATAGATATACAAACAGACAGACAGACATAAAGACAGACAGACAAACATACAAGACGAGGATGGTGTAAAGAAAAAAAATAGAAAATTACTCTCGATACGCTGTGCATCCGTGGAATATAACACTGTATGTGCGAATTCAGTAGCGTAGCCGTGCGTATAAGGAAGCATCAGGTAGGAGGGAAAGTTCTCAGAATGGGGAAGTTGCGGGAAGAGAGCGCTAGGGAAAAATGTGAGAGAAATGGTAACAGAAGTTGGGTAGGTGTGGTGCAGAGGGAGTTGAGGAAGTGGAGGAAGTCTGGAGGTTTGTGTGTGTATGTGTGTGTGTGTGTGTGTGTGTGTGTGTGTGTGTGTGTGTGTGTGTGTGTGTGTGTGTGGCATGCAGAGCGGTGCGCTGTGTGTGGCGGAGAGGGCTGGAGGAGTAAGAGGAAGAGTTTGACGGAAGAAGGAAGTGAGAGTATTAGTGGCTGTGAGAAATTAGAACACACACAGAATGGTTAAGTAACAGAGAGACTAAGGAGATGGGGAAACGAGGGAGACGTAAGTTCATAACCATACTTACGAAGATAAAATTTTCAACTTAAGGACTTTTGTGGAGTGGAACACATTTAAGGACGCGATATAGCAACATACTCGTTTATATCTGCACAGGTGTATACTCTCCTTTTCCTCAGAGAATTATTTTTATTTATTGCAGGTAACGTGGCTTGGGTGTGTGTATCGCCAAAACTCAGGACATCTGGCAAGGAGTAGACTAAGGTATTTAAGATGGTGTATATCAATCTGTCTGTCTGCCAATATCTTATCTGTATCTGAGTGTGTGTGTGTGTGTGTGTGTGTGTGTGTGTGTGTGTGTTTCTATAATCTGTGTTTAGTGTAGGGTGCAGTATAGCTATGTAGACATGAAGAATTTCAGTCTGATCTTGGGTGAGAATAACAGTTCCAAAGGGTCAAGTATCAAGTGCTTTAAAATATGTCAGCAACCATATACCCAGATTTGAGCGATCATGCCCGTAAGTAAAGTAATCCCTGCAAGTAACGGATCATAATTCCCTCTTCAGCATTATCAGTAAGGTAAGTAGGCTTCTGATAACGAAAACTCACAACGCAGACGCAGGAAAATCAACCACTAGAGTACTGAGGGAAGTAGGCCATAGATCCATTTTTTTCATTAATAAATCCTTCCAAATCTCGACTTTACCCTGCAGACGAAAATACATTAAATGCATCACCTGCTGGATGGAGCTGTTCGGTCCATTTCCAAAAAAAAAAAAAAAAAGTAAATAAAAGGGGTATAATTCCATATTCACAAAACTGTTCTTTCATTCATTCCGTTCATTTTCGTATCTACTTCCTCATCGCCCATAAAACTGAATAATCCACTTGAATTATGATACACATGTGAGTGCCATTATGTTCTTGGTGTTTTAGAGTGTGTTGTTACAAGCATGGTAACTTTTATAATTTCCCACAACATAAACAGTTACTTAAGTGTCCTTCACCCGCATGTGCTGGCCTTCCTAGTCTCTGAACAAGGAGCAGCTGTTTCTTACTTCCTCTCACACCCTCCCACACACACACAATCACCCTCCCCCCGACACACACTCACTCTCCCCCTCCACACACACACCCTCCCCAGACACACACTCACTCTCTCCTCTCCACACACACCCACACCCTCCTCCCCCCACACACATTTTTTGTTATTCAGATGTGGTTGGTAATAATTTTTAAGTTAATTTTCTGAGGTCTTGAGGGAGATTTATTCAGCATACCCTCGGGAAGGTGGTGGCTGAGTGGGTTAGACCAGTGGATCCCTAGTTTTTAGCTCGTGACTCGGAAAATAACGTTGGTGAAGTTTTACACACACACACACACACACACACACACACACACACACAATCAAATGAACACAGTGCTCATATGTGGTGTATTTTTGTTACAGTGTTCAGTGTGCATACAACTTGCTAACGAGACTCAAACATGGACAAGAATGTGTATATGCAGCGCAGTAGGTGAAGACAGGTGTGGTGAAATAATATCAATACATACGCGGGTGATACTGTAGCCTGGACCTTGCTGTAGCCTGCATTTACTGCCAGTAACGAAGAATAACGTTATACCTTCCACCGGCTAACGCACCTGTTAACGTTGGCACAGAAACACCTAACCAAAGCCCTGCATATATCCTCACATTTATCATCTGCCCAGAGTAAGATGCATAGCGTATTACAGCTCAATAGCGTGGCCTTGAGTGTGTAAATTGGCACTGTCAGCTGGCATGATGGAGCACAGGAGATCCCATTTTGACTGCCTTTCCTGTGATACTTCAGTTTTCAGCGCGTTCGTGGTGGACCCGTATGTGCTAACCAAGCCTTCATGCATTAAATACCTTTCCGTGATTTAAAAGGTACAAACATATGAACAAGTCAGTTATTGCTTCCTGTTTTGGTTTTTGTTCATGATTTAAATATCTTCCTGTGATTTAAATGGTACAAACATACGAACAAGTCAAGTATTTCTTCCTTTTTTTGGTTTTTGACCTATGTATGCTTGTGGGTGCAGGGCTGTCTGAACACATAAGGACAAATTACTCCAAATATTACTAAGATCAGTGCCAGTTGGAGGTATGACAGTATATAGAGGCATGACTGTATAGGGGTATGACAGTATATAGAGAAATGACAGTATATCGTTCTATTTAAGGCCTGCGTCCACGGTATAACAAGGCTGCATCTACATAATTTAAGGTGTCACTCACTTTTAATACGCCGCAACTCTGGCAAGACACCTCACCCTTTCTGTGAACACACGTGGATTTACTTACCTGCGGATGTTGACTCAGGTGCAGGCAAATGTTACGCAGCTCACGAGGTTCTTTATTAACTCAGGCAGCCTTGTAAACGCATGTAACCTACGTTGATAAATTATGACACGTCTATCACTTGAGGTTTCACACAATTTCCCGAAACGTTTTAGCGAGTCGGAAAGGTATTAGAAGAAAAAGTGATTATTGACGAAAATGTATATCGGTACGCACTACCCGTGGAGAATTATTCATATTTATTTTTTACCAGTGTCTCTGATATGCTGACATACACGCCATAAAGTGGGAGGCTGCAAGAATTCTGTGTAACATAAAAAAATAACTAGTATATCGATTAGTTATTCCCGGGTTAAGAAGTGGGTGCCGGTGAACTCAGCCTTCCTTGTGTATTAATATTTTCAGCGAGTCTTGGAGGAGTTATAATTCGTACTGATGGTCATGGTGTGAATTATAACCTTATTTTGCATACTTCAGTAGCGTGATCCAATCTGCCGCATACAGGTACACAGAGACCGTGTATTGATGTGTGTGTGTATTGCTGCAGTTACCATTATTTCCAGAAGGATTGATCAAAGTTACTTCACCTATACGCCATAAAGATATCAAAGAGTAAACAGCCTGCCGTGAATATTAATAAATGGGGCTTGATACTGCTAAATATACACCCGCACGAAGCATCCTCAAAGCAAGAAGTGTGGGCAGGCGGTGCGTCTTAAACGTGCGTATGTCCAGCACGCACATGAATACTTAAACAGACCAGGCAGTGCGGCGGGTGGGTCCTATTTTAGCTTACTTTACGGTTGATAATTACGTTTTTAAGTGTCCTTCGTTTTTAAGTATCATAAGTGGGATGAAGCTGATGTTGTACCACACTCCTATAGGGATGGGGAGCTTGGGAGGTGAGAGTGAGATGGGTTGAAATTAGCTGGAAGAAAGGATGAAACTGGAATGTGAAACAGAGATGTGCAGAGCTGTGATTTTTTGAATATTTGAATAATGCAAGAATTGTTTATGACCCGTTTCAGTTAACACTTTTGATACGTTCCCTGCTTCTGTATTTCCCCATCCCTGTCTCTGGGTTGTATTCGCTTCAGTTGGCAGCCTCCTCCCCACGAGAGGTTTCCAAAAAGCTGAGTAAAATTGCTGTCGGTAGTGAGAATACGAGAAAAGGCATCTTACGGAACGAGCTCGAGGGAAATAAGGTTGGGATGATGTGTGGGTGTGTGAAGGTGTGAGTGTGAGAGACTGTGGCAGCCTCACTCACACCCTGCCTGCCTTGTGACTCTCCCACCCACACCCATACCCATATCTACACCCACACTCACACTCACACCCATAGCCACACTCACACCCACATCCACACCCTGCTTGTAGTGGTGAGCAGACGTGAGTATGTGAGAAGCCAAGTGTTAAGAAAGCTGCTGATTCTGAGACAAGTGAGGGTCAACAATTCTCAAGTGTGCTGCCACCACAGTCAAGGACATCTTACCGTGCCACAGTTGCTGGTGACGTTCTGTACTTGATGTGGCAGAAGAAAGGTCTATGCAAATGTATTTTGGTTGCTTTACGCTTGACACTTTCATATACCAAGCGTTAGTGCGTCGCTGTTATCCTCATGTAGTGTGTAACAGTTGTCCTCATGCGAGTATTGCCAGTCTGCTGGTGTCAGTGAACTAATTTCTTAATAGTGGACAAACTTGGGTATTTACTCTGATCACCATCGTCTGGGCTCACGAATCATCAGTACCCCAGGCGTGAGGAAGCTGAAGAGGCATCTGTATCTGGAGGTGAAGAGGAGTAATGTCGTCGTGATGTAAGACGTACCTTTGTTCATCGCGTCAGGAAGATTACCCCCATCAACCATGTCATTTAGGAAACCAGAGAAATGTCTTGTCAGCATAAAATAGTTCGAGCCAGAAGCGAGAGTTCATTACACTGGCATCCTGCATGTCTTTAAGAATGGCATTTTTTTTTCTCTTTACATACTGGAGTCTGAACATACCACAGGCAGCCCGTTTCTTAAAAATAAGGTTCATAGTCTTTTCACACACGAAGAGAGAGCACATACATTGCTATCTGAACGTCTGTGCTGAAGATTGCTGTAATAATATTTCTGGGGTGTTTTTATCATGTCAGTCGGTCTTGTTGAAAATGGTGAAGGTTTAGCAAGTGAAGATTTCTCAACTAGTCTTTGTCACAGCCAGGATCGATGCTTTATTTCACGGTCAGTAGTCCACTCCTATCACTTAGCCATCACCCACGTCGTTATCCTGATCCACGTATCCATGTTCTGCGTCGCCTCCTTCCTGATGGTGGACCTCATGATGCCATACAGCTTCGGAGGATTTATTTAAGATGTACTGGCAGCTGTGAAGTCATGAGTAAACATCGACAGAAGTTTGTATATCGTAATTTATCTTCTTAAACAAAAGTGCTCCAGAGATCTGTTGTTTTGTTTATATGGTCAGTACTGTAAGCTAGAGGTGCTGTACATGACTAAATTTCCTTCCTGACATCAGTGCATGGAATAGATGAAGCATGAGTTACCCAAGTTTTTTCCCAAGTTATTACAACAAGCTGACTCCAACATCAAGCTGGTGAGGATGGCTCGTGGTGTAAATGGAGTATCCTGGCATTAGATTCCGAGCTAGCTATTGGCAGAAGAACCCCGGTGTTGTCTCTCCAACGTCTCCTCTCCCATGGACGGTTGGGAGAAGGGAAGGGGCGAGGAATGCGCTGTTGAATCAAATGTTTGGAGGACTTGTATTTTTATTTATCAGGTTAATAAAGCTTCCCCACAAACTGATAGGTGGGTAATAGGTCACTCGTTGCTCTTTATCCAGGTACTCGGATCTTTGTAAACGCAAGGGAAGAAGAAACTTACTGTGTACTCTCTGCAGCCAGTTGTATTATCATCTTAAAAATATAAAGATTTCTCAGTGTCACAAGGGTCACTTTTCAGTCGCATGTACCACCGATCGTTTGAAATTGCTAACATGAAATACCGAAAACAGATTTTAAAATTGTACCTCGGTAAATCCTTTGATATCACAGCTAACACTCACCAGTTCCGCAAGGAGGATGGCTAACTCGGCTTTCCTCCGTCAGAATCAAGTCGAAAGTTCAGTGGTTTGCAGTGCTCTCTACAGGTGGCCATTTTGTGCATGGTAATTCGTATTGTCTTCTTGATATGAAGCAGAAAACGCGCCATGGCCTTTTGCTCCTTCGTTGCTGGAGGCCGGGCGCTGGTTGGGCTTGCCACGTTGATCTATAGGGAAGGCTGAGCTGCACCACACACACGCCCTGACTGACGACGACAAATTAGCGAGAGTAACAGTTTGCCTGGCTGTAGTTCTTTCCCCTGAACCTGGCCCGGATTTTCGTCCCTTTGCAGACTGTTTCGTGTATCTCCTTGACAGAATTTTAGACTATACCATTTCTGTGCATCCATTCCATTGTACATCTTCGTGGCTGACATCATATTCCAGTGCTGATTTAATGTAGCTCAGCAGTGAAGATAGAAATAGGACAGTTTTATTCCTGAAGTGTAGAAAGTGTATGTAAAGTGTAGAGAGTATATTACAGTTTTTGTGACGATTGCGATACACAAGCTTCTTCACCACGTCAGTCAAGGCACCACAGGGTTCCTCGAAGAAGGTGGATGAACTCTGGGAACACAAAGACCAACAACAGAGACAAGATTCAAAAAAGAAAGTCACAGAGTTTTATCATAAAGAAAGACGTATCACTAATGCACGCAAGCACTGATTACAAAATAAAAATTAAAGGCTAAACACTGCTCTGGCGAAAGTCGTAACTAGATCTGTTTTTCCAGTGAGCAATGCACAGATGTTTTTGCCGAACATTGCGAAACTTCAAACTGACATAGGTTGCATTTTGAGAACGTTAATCGTCTGTATAATACTACCAGCTTAGACTCGATAAAACTCGTCATAGGAGGGAGTGTGAACAGTTGGCAGAAAGCGTAGAGAGGAGAAAGGGAGAGTGTCGTTAAAATGAGCGTGATAGGCAAATACCAGACTACACGAGGTCATGCAGAGGCAGACAGTGTGAGGGGCGAGGAACAAGGGTGGAGGGGGAGGGTGAAAGCACAACAGAAGTGAGTGAAGAGGATGAGGGGATGATAGAGAAGGCGAGGGGGACAGAGTGAGGGGGAGAGGATAAAGGAAGTAGGCAGAGGGTGAGATTGAGGGTGGAGTTGAGAGTGAGAGGGGGAGAGTGCGTGTAGGAATGAGGGTGAGCGTGAAGGGAACAAAAATGGAATGGAAGGTAAGCGAAAATCGACCATCGTGAGGGGTGTCGTTAGGTAGGAAATGGTGAAAAAAAAAAAAAGCACCGGTGCTGAAGGTAATGAGGGAGTGGTTGAGATGAAGGGATGTGATCAGAGGAGGAGGATAAATGACGGAGAGAGAGAGAGAGAGAGAGAGAGACAATATCAGGAAACTGGAGGGGAAATAGCTTAAATCCGAAGGTAAACGAACAACAAGGGGAAACGCGAGGGAGAAAGAGGGGAAATGTACATGGAAAGAGGTGAGGAAATGCGTGAGATAAGAGGAGATGAAAGGAAAAAAAAAAGATTATGAAAACAGGTAAGAAAATGAGCGGTAAGGAATTAGGATACAGAAAGGTAAATGTCTTTAGCCAGCAGGTAGTTAATGAGCAGAAGGAAGTGAGAAGATGACAGCAGGGCCAAGAGGAAGGATAAGAAGGAACTGATGGTAAGAAGGATGTAGTGGATGAGAAATGCGTGAAGGAAAGAAGTAATGGGGGAAGGAAGAGGAAAAGAAAAAGTAGGTTTGGAGATATGAAGGAGAGAAGTGAATAAAATGAGAAGGAAATGAAGGAGAGTAAATAGGTGACAGTAGGAGATTAAGGGAGAAGAGAAATGAATAAAGAAGAGACTGAATGCAGATGAAGAGGGAAATAATGTAAACAGAGAAGCAAACGAAGGAAGAAGATGATAAAGAATATGGAAACAGAAAGAGACTGTCGGTAAAAAGGATGAAGGAAGAAGGAAGACATGTGAAGGAAGGGAATAAATGACAGGAGGAAATTTGTCAAGGGAGAGGATAATGGAAGAAGCAGACGAGATGAGAAAATAGTGTTTGAGGTGACGAAGGGAGAGGATGGTGAAAGAATGATTGTTTAAAGGGAGGGAATAATGGAAGAAGGGAAATAAGTGAAGGTAATGAAGTAGAGGAAATATGTGAGGGGAGAGGAAAGCGTGGGTGAGGGTGAGGGTCAGGGTGAGGGTAAGGGAGAGGGCAGCAGGTGAGGGTGTGAGGGGAGGGGCGGCTGGTTTTGTTTATTTGCGCTCATGCAGTGTTTGGGGAGTCCTTGGCGGTAGGAATGTGGGCGCGCTAAGGGGGCACATCCACCCAGGAATCCCTCTCCTATTTTCCCCTCTATATCCCCTTCCCCCCTCCCTCCCTCCCTTCTCTACAACCCACCCCCTCTCCATTCCCCCACGACCCACTGCCCCCCAGGACTCGCTGCTTGAGGTCCGCTATGAGAATGAAATCGTGCTCCGTACTTGACTGTGACATAATGGACTGAATTGCTTGATTTTGGGTGACTGATTCAGATGGTTCGCTTATCATCCTATTTGTCGTCGTTCATGATGTTCTAACTTTCTACCTGCATCATAAAGCGCCAGGAGCATGAAAACCCTGCTTGCTTGTGGTCTTGGTTTTGCTCTTGGTTTTTTTTTCATATCGTTCCGGACGAAAAACTGGAATTAAATTATAAGGCTTCATACTCAGATGTTTTACCCCACCTTGCCTCACCACCAGCCCTGTCCATCCCCTGTGTTCCTCTCCATCTGCCCCACTCCTTGCCCACTCCCACACTGAACTGAGAGAAATTTGTAACATACTTTTTCACATTGAACACCACATCTTGTTTAACGCCAGTCTTCATGCAGTACACTCCTCCTATTTCACTTCACCATTCAACTCCATCTTAGCTCATTTCACCAAACCCACCCTTTTTTTTTTTTTCCCCTCCCCTTCTTTTGACTTACACCTCATGGGACAACTTTACATCACCCATCATCACAGTTTTTTCACTTCACATGTCCCACCTCCCACCGCCCAAGCCCATCCCGCCCACTCCCCTCCAGCCAGCCCACCCACTTTTGGTCTGGTATAGTGAATGTCAGAAAAATGGCCGCTTAAATTGCCATTGGATTCCGTATTTTTCAGTGCTGCATCTGTTTCCTGTTACTGATGTTTTTTTCTGATAGTTTCCTCTATTTCCTTTTGTTCGAATTTCTCAGGATTTATGTATCATGTCACAATATAGAGTATCTTTTTTTAAGAATTAAGCAAAACTCACCCAATCTTTATTTTTTTGTGTGTGTGTCTGCTGCAAATTATTCACAAAGTATGACTACGTGACAGCCTCAGTGGGAGTGTCTAGCGTGGCATCCTTTCAGTGTTAGTCACGTTTCGTATCGTATCGTTCGTATCGTATTTAAAGGCTCAAACACGGATGCATGCGTCGGTCTTCGTCACGCTGCTCGATCTCTGGCAGCCTCCCTATTCAGTCCCGTTTCCCTGAGGTCAGTTTTTTTTCGGTGTGCCTCTCGCAGCTGTACCTCCGACGTTCACGCTTCTCACCTGTCTCGCCTGATTGTCATTGTTTACTTATAACCATGACACAAATGCCATTTATCACGTAATGTACTTTCAAAATTTCATGGCTTTATCGTTCTGACCTTCCTTATTTTAAATGCAGTATTACCTTCTCCCGGGAAGTATCATGTTATGGGAGTAATCATGGTAACCAAACTGCAAGTAATGTAATACAGTAGTTATTATTCTCTTAAGCATTATTATTACTATTACTTTTAAATGGCAAATGTGATAGTCAGTTATTACCACTGTGAATTATGTGAGCATCTCCTCAGCGTGTACATAATGACGTCCTTATCGCTTCCCATTCATAAGATGTGTGCAGTATAAACACATCAAGCCAGGCCTCTATATTTGCCCGGTCAGTGACTCCCTGATAAGAGATGTTGGCTACTGATAAAGGCAGCGAATATAATCCCCAGTTGTTGCATGGGATTGAGTAAGGATTTTTGCTCAGATCTCAGTAGCTTTCTATCTGTCTATCTATTGCCAGACGCCTTAATCCTGTAAGAGGTGGCCATAAACAAATCGCCTCCATGTCGCCCTGTCCCCTGCCATTTCATCGCTCTGCTCCCAGCTGACGCACCCCCTCTCTCATATACCTTCTTCACTCCATCCCTCCAGCTCATACTTGGCCTCCCCCTCCCTCTCCCCCCCCCCTCGACCTCACTCACACACACTCTCTTCGTCAGTCTCTCATTCTCCATCCTCTCCATTTGGTCAAACTACTCATATCACTCTTCATTATGATCAATCTTAAGCTGTTAAATCCACACTGATGCTTGTAGTCCCTTCACCTCGATTTGCGTTTCATTCTTGCTGCCGCCATAGA
The DNA here is from genome assembly GCA_018397915.1 of Birgus latro. Lineage (NCBI taxonomy): Eukaryota > Metazoa > Arthropoda > Malacostraca > Decapoda > Coenobitidae > Birgus > Birgus latro. The sequence continues at coordinate 13,336 of JAGKTI010013867.1, forward strand.
GTTAGATTCATCTTTAGAGAGCCTCCTCGTTGTGAAAGGGTTAATGAGGGCTCCGTAGTCGTTCCAGTGTGAAAAATGTCTCACGAGCTGAGTAATAAAATCTAGCGATGGTCAGAAGGAATTAAGCACAAGTAATGGTGGTAAACATGGTGGAGGTAAACTTTGGTATTTATTTTTATATATTAACACATGTAAGCATATCAACCCACTGTTTTAAACGTTGAACACAGAGGCCACTTCATCAGTTATCACCAGAATCGAAACACTGACCACATATAACCAGCTGGTGAACATATGCTATCGGTACATCCTTTTTGCTATTGAATACCCACCTGAATACCCATCTCAGTACCCATCTGATAATGAAAGAATTGCGTCCAACTTGGTATAATTTAGGTTTGGTATTCTTGGGGTTTCTCACTGCCAGCAAAATACACATATCAACTAAGTTTTAAATTCTGGTAACCATGGACTTTTTGCTTCGGGACATTCCAGCCCCTGAGAACAAAGGTAATTGAAAGGAAATATCAACTCCTGTGATAATGATACGGGGATTAGAGGACTGAGGCTCGTCACATCAACAATAGATATTTAAGCGGTGAGGAAGGGATCGGGAGGGGTATTTGAGCGGCTGTCTTATTGGTGACACGTGCCTCGTCATTCTCCATTCAGCAGCCAGTCAGTCAGTGTGAAGTGTGTTGGGACTCCTAGTGACGGGGTCTTGGTGAAGCTGCGTCTCGTTATTCATCATCCTACCATGATATCGGCACACATTGTAGAGTTTCTTGAGTAATCATTGTACAGTATTATCCTCCCTTTTTCTTGAGGCACTCTGATACAGTCACATTCATTCCTGAGAGTTGGTAAGGCTGTAGTAGATGGGGAGTGAGAGTGGTAGCGATGGCACAACACCATCTGGCCTCACAGTGGCAGTCGTAACGAGATGTACAGTGTCTGCACATTCTCACACTTGAAACCATTTTACCAGCAGCAGACTTGAGTAGCGCAATTGTTCACCGTCTCCATTTTACTGGTACTTGCAGTCTTCTTTCAGCTGGATTCACTTCGCCATCTTTCTGCATCGTATTGTTGGTGGCCACGAGACACACTTCACATCTCACTGTTACTGTCTCTCTCGTTTTTGTTTTTGTATGCGTCCGACCCTGAACATAGGCATTAATAGTCCATTCCCTGAGACCCAACAGTCCCCTTGCGTACCGTACACCTCCATATGTCACCACTTCGACGCTGACACCCACCATCCATATCAAACGCATGATGTCTTGTTTTTGGCGAGGATGTTTATACGAGTCGACGAGCCCTGTGGTTAATCAATATAGTCTACCTTAAAGAAATTCAGATCCTCTATACGGTTCCTTGCCTCAGCTAGGATTCGAACCCGTGTCCATTAGGAAAACAGACCATCTTTCCACTGACGGCCACAGAAAGTTTATAGTGTGTGTGTGTGTGTGTGTGTGTGTGTGTGTGTGTGTGTGTGTGTGTGTGTGTGTGTGTGTGTGTGTGGAGGCTTGCCAGTAACTTTTCAGTGTTGGGGTGATCACACACATGAACGTTGTTGATGTAGGATGAACACACACACACACACACACACACACACACACACACACACACACACACACACACACACAAACACACGCCCACACAAACACACACTCACACACACTCTCTCTCACTCTCTCTCTCTCTCTCTCTCTCTCTCTCTCTCTCTCTCTCTCTCTCTCTCTCTCTCTCTCTCTCTCTCTCTCTCTCTCTCTCTCAACACGTTCAGTACGAGGACGTCTGTAATTCTGTTCATGTCACTGCCTAAGGAGTTGACTCAGCCTAGGACATATCTGGGACTGAAGGGGTTAAAGAAAGGTTTGAGAGACAGACAGACAGACAGACAGAAGAAAAAGAAAGATAAAAAAACTTGCTGGCGCTGTTTTTCTCCTTGTCTCAGCGAAATATATAATTTTTTTTATTTCACGGAATTTTGTTTTTTTGGTGAATAATTATGGTGGACACAGATTAATCGCCTACATAAATGATAAGATGAACGATAAGGTAAATGATAAGGTAAATGATAAAGTTAATGATAAGGTAAATGATAAGGTAAATGATAAAGGAGTAAAGTGTTAGTGGTAATTGCCTTTAGCTTCCTTGACGGACATCTCTAAGTCCTTCATTCCTGGAAATCTTTTAGCTGAAGCAATTTGCCTGACGGCTGCGGGAGACACGTATTAGTATCGTCGAACTAAAGGGGTGAAGAACGATACAGGTAGAACATTTACAGGTATGGGCTTAATTAATTTGTATGGCAAGGTAAGAATGCAGGTGACTTGAATGGGCTGTGGTGGAGGGAATAGGTGAAGCAGAGGTGGAACTGAGCCGAGGTCGTTTGGTGGTGAGTGGAGTAGGCTTTGTGCGGGTGGAAGTGAGGCAAGGTGATGTGGTGTGGATGGGTCGGATGGAGTGGACGCGAAGTGGGTGGAAGTGGTGGGATGTGGTGTGTTCTGGGTAGGGCAGGTGATGAAAGGGTGGGAGACAGTGTGTGGAGTAGACGTGAAGTGAGTGGAAGTGATGTGAGATGGTGTGGAGGAGACGTGAAGTGAGTGGAAATGATGTGAGGTGGTGAGGAGTAGACGTGAAGTGAGTAGAACTGATGTGAGGTGGTTTGGAGTAGACGTGAAGTGAGAGGAATTGATGCTAGGTGGCGTGGACTGGGTGGTGATGAGGGTGGGAGTGGGTGGAGTCGGGTGAACTTGCAGGTGTTGTTTGAGGGAGTGGCGCCAACCTGCTCACATGACACCCTCCTTCATAAGCTGGATTTTGGTGCACGGCCAGCTGCGGTACTGGTGTGGCTGAGGGCAAGAGAGAGAGAGAACAAGGTGATGTTGAGAAGCAGAATGTGGTAAAAGAGGAGCCTGAGCTGTGGGAGAGTGTGGCTGTGGCGAGGGGTAGCTGTGGTGAGGCAGGGTGTTTGATGTAGGGCAGGTTAGTCTTTGCTGGGTGGCAGAAGGGTGATGGTGAGGTAGGGTGGTCGTGCTGTGGCCAGGAAATGTGTTATAGAGTGATGGGAGTGTGGCAGGGCTGGGTAGTGTGTGTGTATGTGTATAATTTAAAAATGTTAGTATGGACTGTGATAATGCAGGTAGGAAGTAAGTGATGATGTAGCAGAGAACTGTTGGTGTGACATCATCGTTGTTGTGGAGCAGTGGTGGTGTGGCAGACAGGTATTGTGGAGTAGAGGTGGTGTGGCAGTATTAGTGATGTGGAACACTGGTAATGTAACAGCACTGGCGTTGTGGAGCAGAGGGTGTGTGCCTGGAAAGGAGGTACTGCATAGTGGTGCTAAGATAAAGAAGAATGAGGTCTGTTGAAATAGGATACGGTAATGGTCTTTTCCAACTGCCTTTTAATCAGATGATTGGTAGAAATTTCCATCACTTTAATAACCTTGCATTATGTGCTATTTATGTATGTATTATCTCTTGTGTACAGTACTATTATGATGTTCCCTAAGTCTGCCCCGGCCAGGGAAAGGGGGAACCTTATTCCCCCCCCCCCCCCTTTTTCCCCCCACTTCGTAATCAGGTACTTTTCTTTCATTACCAGTCCCTACACTCATGCACGGCTTTTTCGCTACTTTCCCAGACTTAATGTGATGCTCATTTCTGCTGTATATAATTTCGTCTCATTTCATATATCATTCTGCAACACTGCCTAAACAGCCAGCCAGTAAGGTTCTAATCAGTGCAACATTGCTTTTCTCACTCAAACAACGGGGATTCTGCAACAAGCCATGCCAAGGTAGCAAATTTCTGTGCATCAGGCATTCAGATTAACTTCTAAAATTATTCTTATTTATGAGCATATTAAGTAAGCCAAGGTTCAGGTGGAAGGACAAGAAGTGGAGTACGTGAGGGAGAGTGGTGTGTCTTGGGAAGGGGGGGGAGCCTTGCTGTTTAGGGACAGAAATGATTGAAATTCTCAGTGTGCACTATCAGATAATAGACTGACGGATAGAAATAGGTCTCGGGTGAAATTTAGCAGTGAGGAGACTTGAAATTAATTGACGGTGGATACTATGGCTCGTGAGGTGAAGACATGACCTCACCTGACTGCAGACAACGTAGGTGAAAGTTGCCTCCTGCGTGATGTATGAGAGTGGCGGTTTAATTAGGAGTAATCAAGGTGGTTTTTGCTGTCCCGGGTGAGGTGGGGTGGTGGCGCCCCGGGTAGAGTTGCGACGCTGGGGCTGAAAGGGGGTCATTGTGTGCTGGGAGGGGGTCAGTGTGTGTGTGTGTGTGTGTGTGTGTGTGTGTGTGATGGGATAATTTAGGCACTTAGATCTTAGACGAAGATGAGAAAAATTTTTATCCCGAGACACTGCCACTTATATCAAACGAGGCAGTACCCTTTGCATGAAATTACCCTATGGTTTCGTTACTGTGGATGGGATATTGTTACTCTTTGTTAAATTTTGATTAGAATGAAGAAAAGAAGCGTGTAAATCGTAAATGACGGAGATCAGGATATTGCCCAGTACTGTACCAGCGTCATAGACAAGAGTGTAATGGTGGTGGTGGTGATGGGCCCTAGAGTTTACTTTTCGTACTCAGCCACACATATACACACTAGATATATAGATATTGCAGTTATCAGCGTTTCGCGTATGTGAAGTAGTATCAAGAGACAGTGTTGTGTGTCGGGGGTGGTGGTGGTTGTGGACGTCCGGGTTGGCAGTAAGGGTTGAGGGTGAGTGTGTAGGGTGGACTGAGGAGAGAAGTGTGAAACCATCTGTTTGTTTAGATGAGAAGCAACCCAAGGGAGCCCACGGTACTACCATCTCTGCCTCCCTCTAGACCCGCCCCTGTCCCCCTACACGTGAGATTCCAAGCCTAACGAGATGCTATAAACTATAAAGTAATGAGAGGAAGATGAAGTGGGAGGCAGCCGAAGAGAGAGTAAGATCAACTTTAGGGGTCTTGAGGCATCTTTTTTAAGCTAACTTTTATTTTCCAGAGTAATTTTTCGACATCTTTACTTCACTAGAGATGGCTTTATGCGTGACTTCTCACCTGTAATTTTGTTTTTGATTTTTAGAAGAATTTGGGGACTGCAGTTAATCAGTTGCCATAATGACGAATATTAGGAAGCGGTTTGTAAGATAAAAAAAAAATAATAATGACTCTCTCGTATCAGAAGCCCAGAGAGAAAGAGTGTTCACCTGCAGGCCACCTATTCTGCGAGGGACCTACGATTATGGTACGGCAGGTGCTGCTGATGAGGACGACAAATACACTGAAAGGAGAGACAAACAGTAATCCTCCTACTGTACACTTGTATTTCACTTTAATATTCATCCGTGATACGCGCCGTGTCTTTACCCAGGTGTACCGTATACGTGTCTACCTTTTATACACCTGGCCCTAATTGCCGTACTTTGTGATTGTACTAAAGAGGTAGAGAAATAATACAGCCATTCTCAAGAGCAGTTGCAGTAAGATGGATGAGTACAACCTGCAAAAATTGAGGAAGATTTCACGGTTGATAACGAGGCGTGAGGTGAGGCTAGGTGAAGTTAGGTGAGGTGAGTGTGAGGTGGAGGAAGACTGTAAAAAGACTGGATAGAATTTTTCATGAAAGAGGAAGTAGTGAAATGAACGTGAGAAACGGATGGGCAGTTGAATTGAACGCCAAACACAGGAGAGGAACGAGTGCACAGTTTATGATATCCTTAATTAATACTGTAATGTATCGAATAATGTACACACACACACACACACACACACACACGCACACACACACAGATAGACATGTTGAGTTCCGAAGCCAATAGATCATACAGTCCAATAGAACGCATTATCATCCTGTAAATAAATAATAATAATTCAAAGTTTCACCTATCTCCATACTCTAGTGCCAGGTGCATTGTTTTATTCTTTTATTTTCTAATCTTCTCTCCTTTATTGTAAACTTTCTTTGCAATCCGTATTTTCGTGGGTTATGGAAGCTTCCTAACACCTCACCTCATCCTTAGCGATTTTTTTTTTGATAAGGTTGGCTAATATCGATTTGTGTTGTGCTGAGAATGGTGGTATCTGAATGGTTTGAATGATACAGAATAGGGTAGTAAGGTGTAATAATTAAAATAAATCGCTTAGGAAGAGGTGTTAGGGAGCTTAGGTGGTTATTACTCCTAAGGTATATCCTGTTTCACATTACGCCGCCTACACGCTGATAGTCACGCTCATCACAAATCGCCAGGGCAAAAAGTCTCTCTCTGTCT
>JAGKTI010013868.1:0-22436 GCA_018397915.1 Birgus latro
CTCCCCACATGCAGCTCTTCTCAATAGGGTGGAGTCAAAGGCTTTTCATCTCATTAACTTTCCTCCTCTTACTGATTCCCTTCAACCTTTGTCTCTTCGCCGCACTGTTGCATCTTTATCTCTCTTCTATCGCTACTTCAATGGTCACTGTTACTCTGAACTGTCTGCTTGCATCCCTCCACCTCTACGACGGGCACGTAGTACCCGTCAAGCAACAAACTCTCATCCCTTTTCTGTCCAACTCTCTAATGCAAGAGTTAACCGTTACTCCCAGTCCTCCATTTATGCAACTGGTCAACTCTGGAACTGTCTTCCTTTGTCTGTATTTCCTACTTCCTATGATCTCCAGTCTTTCAAACGCAGTGTGTCCAGGCATCTCGAATTGAACGGATCTTGAATTTGGCTCTCTTTTGTATTGTTTTTGCTTTTTCTTGTTTTTGCTTTTTCATGGAAGGAACAGTATGCAGGCCTGTGGCCTTTGGTTCCTTCTTCCTTGCATTAAAAAAAAAAAAAAAAGTAAATGGAGGTAGGGACGTAGGATTTTGTATAACATTTAATAAGTAATGTGTGTAGGGGAGTTGGGTGGTAGAATGAATGTCTCGATGCCTATCTATATATAATTTTATTTATCTAGATTGGAGCAGATGGGGGACGTGGAGGGTGTGTGCAAGGTATTGACAGAAGAAATCTGTGCAGCATGTGAGGTGGTGTGTGGGGTGAAGAGGAGACGAAAGGGGGTTCAGGGAACAGCATGGTGGACCGAAGAGGTGAGAGAGGCTGTGGCACAAAAGAAGAAAGCATATAATGAGTGGATGAGAAACAGGGGCAACAAAGAAGCTGAGAGACGGACGAGAGAGTTATATGTAGTGAGGAGGGGAGAGGTGAAAAGATTAGTAAGAGAGAGTAAGAAGAGAGTGGATGAGGAATTTGGAAGGAATTTGAGTGCAAAGTGGAGGGAATGTAAGAAAATGTTCTGGAAGGAGGTAAAGAGAGCTAGACAGGGTGCCAACGAAGGCAGTGGGGGTGTGAAAGATAAAAATGGTAGATTACTAGTGGAGAAGGGAGAAAAAGTAAACAGATGGAGAGAACACTTCAATGAACTGTTGAACATAGAGAATGAAAGTAATGCAAGTATAAGTGGCTGGGGAATGGCAGGGAGAAGGAGGGTTGTGAGAAGAGAGGAAGAAATCACCAGGATGGAAGTGGTGGAAGCATTGAAGGAAGTTAAAATGGGGAAAGCCCCAGGAATTGATGGAGTGTGTGGTGAAATGCTGAAGCATGGGGGAGAGATAGTAATAGAATGGATGTGGAAGGTGTGCAGATTGGCTTGGGAGGAGGGTAGAGTCCCGGAGGATTGGAAGTCAGGTATAATTATTCCTCTGTACAAAGGAAAAGGGGAAAAAGCAGTGTGTGGTAACCATAGGGGCATTTGCCTTCTCAGTGTAATAGGAAAAATATATGGTAGGATACTTATTGACAGAGTTAGGGAAATTACTGAGGAATTAGTTGGAGAAGAACAAGGAGGTTTTAGGAAGGGAAGAGGTTGTGTAGACCAGATATTCATTCTTAGATCTGTAGTGGAAAAGTTTCTAGAGAAGGGCAAGAAGTTGTATGCAGCCTTCATGGATCTGGAGAAAGCATATGACAGGGTGGATAGACAAGGTTTGTGGAAGGTATTAAGAATATATGGAGTGGATGGGAAGTTGTTGAAGGCAGTGAAGAGTATGTATGAGGGTGCTAAGGCTGCAGTGCGTGTGGATGGCAAACTGAGTGAATCTTTCCATTTGAAGGTTGGATTGAAACAAGGATGTGTCATGTCTCCATGGTTGTTCAATCTGTATATGGATGGGGTTATAAAAGAGATACAAGGTCGGGCAGTGGATGTTGGAGCGGCCCTAGTGAGAGAGGGCAGTGTTTGGAAACTACCTGTACTGTTGTTTGCAGATGATACTGTGTTGTTGAGTGAAGACGAAGGGGAGCTGCAAGGCTTGGTAGATGAGTTTGGGAGAGTGTGTAAGAAACGGAATCTAAAGGTGAATGTGGGGAAGAGTAAAGTGATGGTCTTCGAGAGAAGTGAAGCCAGTGAGTGTACAGTGAGATTGGATGGGAAGGAAATGGAGAATGTGAGTGAATTTAAGTACTTGGGCAGTGTGATGAGTAAGGATGGTAGTCTGGAGGGTGAAGTGCTCGAAAGGGTACAGCAGGGAAGGAAGGTTGCTGGTTCGTTGAAAGCAGTGATAAGAAACAGGGAGGTGAGCATGGAAGTGAAAAAGTTGTTACATGACAGTATTGTGATACCAACTCTGACATATGGAAATGAAGCTTGGACCCTGTTGGAAGGACAGAAGTCAAGAGTGAGAGCAGTGGAAATGAGTTATTTGAAAGGAGCATGTGGAGTCACATGGAGAGACAGACTAATAAATGAGGAAGTGAAGGAGCGTTGTGGTGTGCTTGAGGACGTGATGGGAAGCGTTAGGAGAAACACGTTAAGGTGGTTTGGGCATGTGGAGAGGATGGAGAGTGAAAGATTGACGAGGAGAGTGTATGTGAGTGAGGTGGAGGGGGCGAGAGGGAGGGGGAGGCCGAGGATGAGATGGAGGGATGGAGTGGAGAGGTATATGAGAGAGGGGGGTGTGAGTTGGGAGCGTGGTAGTGAAATGGCAGGGGACAGAGTGACATGGAGGCGATTTGTTTGTGGCCACCCTGTTCGGGATTGAGGCGTCTGGCAATAGATAGAGAGATTTATCTAGTTCTTTATCTGATATTCACCTTGGCATTTACAGTGCAGAGTTATGTTCTACTATTTGATAATGGGGCTGAAACTGGGAGACAGCAGTGTTAAGAAGGCATAACAATGGATGTTTCAATGAACTACATTCGATATTGAACTTCAGTTGTAAAACATTTTAATTTGCTTTTGTTTAGTGTGTATTTATTTTATTAGTGCAGAATTTATTTTATTATTATTATTATTGTGGAGGTACCGTATTTTGTGGGATATAAGACGCACTTTTTTGTCTCAAAATTACCTTCAAATATCCCCATGCGTCCTGCATGCCACACTAAGGGAGTTGCTTGGCTCTGATTAGCAGAATCTCCTATACAGATATCATCTCACTGCTTGCCAGTGTTTTCTAGAGTATAAAGGCCTTTCATTTATTGTAAAAAGTTACATCCACTTGTGTATATACTCAGATTTTACAATTAGAAACACCCAAGCTCAAGAACAAAAGATTCAGGGTTTGTTTACAATTGGCCATGTGATGGTATGGGAGATTAGCAGTATAGAAGTTTGGCAATTTGTGTCAACTTTAGCAGGCTAACATGATCACTAGTGAACTCCCTGCTAACCTTCTGAAATGCAGCCATGATCACTTTGCTTGCCACCCAGTCAGTAAGTAGTACGGGAATCATATTGGAGATGTTGGCTAGCATGACTTTTGAGTCACTGTAACAAACGTCTGTCTCATATGGAAATTCAATAACCCTTGTTATGCTGGCTTCTCTTACTGATATTTTGTTTCATTTGAGACAAGAATATCATAGAAGCAAACAGTTTTATATTACCGTTAGTGAAAAATGGGGAAAACAATCGCAACATTACACAATAGTCTGAAATTACAGTATTTTACTAGTTTAGCAATTAGCAGTGTAGCACCTAGCATTCCCCCTACTCTCAGAACATGATCACTAGTGAATTCCTTGCTAACTTTCAGAAAGGCAATCATGATCACTTCACTTGCCATCCACTCACTAACTAGCAAGGGAATCATATTGGAGACGTTGGCTAGCATGACTTCTGAGTCACCGTAACAGACGTCTGTCTCATATGCAAACTCAATAACCCTTGTTAGGCTGGCTTCTCTTACTGAGTATCATAGAAGGAAGCAGTCTTCTATTACTGCTAGTTGAAAATGGGAAAAACAGTTGCAACAATAAATAATACTTCCTAACAGAGTCCCTAGAGAGGTGGTGAAGTGGGTAATGAGAAAGCTAGGGTTGGAAGAATGGCTGGTTAGGGTGGTTATGGCCATGTACATGGGTGCTCGCACCCAGGTAAGAGTGAATGGAGCTTTGAGTGATGAGTTTTCCGTGAATGTTGGTGTGCATCAGGGGTCAGTTTTGAGTCCCTTGTTGTTTATCATGGTGCTTGAAGCCCTCTCACGTGACTTCAGAGAGGGACTCCCATGGGAGATGTTGTATGCTGATGATTTGGTGTTGATTGCAGAGAATGAAAAGGAGGCAGAGGAAAGACTTAAGAAGTGGAGAGATGGTATGGGGTACAAGGGCTTAAGGGTAAATGCGGAAAAAACAAAAGTGATGATATCTAGGGTTGGTGACGGTACAATCAGAGGAGAGGGAGAGTGGCCATGTGCAGTTTGCCACAGGGGTGTGGGAAGTAATTCCATCTTGTGTAGTGTTGGTGATAAGTGGGTGCACAAGAGATGTAGTGGTATTAGAGGTAGACTGTGAGATGATGCTGATTTCATGTGTGCGGCATGTCGGGGAGAGCAGGTGGAGATTGTTAGGCGTGAGAGCGTTGAACTTGCAGGTGAGTCTCTTGAGTGTGTGGAGGAGTTTCGTTATTTGGGAGACATGTTATGTGCCGGAGGTGGGGCTGGAGTTAGCTCGGTTGCTAGGGTGAGAAGTGGTTGGAAGAAGTTCAGGGAGCTGTTGCCTCTCCTGACATTGAGAGGACTCTCCTTATGTGCTGAGGGGTCTTTGAATGCAGCATGTGTTAGGAGTGTGATGCTGTTTGGTAGTGAGACCTGGGCAGTAAAGGAAGAGGATATTCGCAGGTTTAAACGTACAGAAATGACAATGATTAGGTGGATGTGCAGTGCGTCCCTGCGTGCAAGGCCTGGGGGGGCTGGATTTACGATGGAAGAGTTGAGAGGTAGGATGGGACTGGAGTGTATTGGTGTTGTGATGAGGAGAGGTAGGCTGAGGTGGTTTGGACATGTGGAGAGGATGGGGGATGATAATTGGGTACAGAGGGTGAGAGGTGTTAATATTGGGGGAGGGGTAGACCGAGAAAGACATGGGACGAGGTCATTAAGTGTGACTTAAGGGTTAAGGGACTGAACAGGGAGGCTGCCAGGGATCGAGCAGCGTGGAGAGCCGCCATTAGGTGACCAAGGCCGACGCATGCAAGCATGTTGGAGCCTTCAAAAACAAAACAAAATTACAGTATTACTACCGGTTTAGCAATTTAGAGCCTAGCGATATGGAAATTCGATCACCCCATGTTAGGCTTTAGGCTGGCTTCTCACATTGGTATTTTGTTTCATTCAAGACTAGAGCATTGTAAAAGGAAACAGTCTTATATTACTGGTCGAGAAAAACAGGAAAGTTAATTGCAACATTAAACAGTACTGCATGAAATTACAGCTACACGGTGTTTTTCAGCAGTGATTGGCGTACTTTATCAGCGTTGAATCAGGGATCACCCACTTACAGTACTATGTTATGAAAATGGGATAAAATCTACTGAGTAGATAATACTATATTTGAAATTAGCTGTGCCCGATGGGCATTCATAGCAGCATCCACCAATTTTGTTGTATTCACAGCTAACAAAGCGATAAAAGCAGTCGATCCCGTTCACCCTCTCTGTGTCACTGCTGATGAGAGTGATCGATATGTTCGCCCTCTGCCTCATTGCTGCCCTAGCAAAAAGCTATCATAATAAGCAAAAGTGAATGCAACCCAATGCGTGTATATGTGGGTGTGGGTGTGAGTGTAGAGTGGGTGTACTTAATCAGGGAGGAGTGGGAAAAGTTCAGGTAAGGCCACAGTGATAAACTGCTTATCATAGCCCTTCAACCCATATTTGTAGGGTACTTTATTCATGCTCGCCAGATGGTTTTATCTAGTTCATGAAACATCGTGCACTGAAGGGGTTAATGTGGGCTGAATCAACTGCCCATAGTTTGAAAAGTTTCGCTAATTGCTTGTACTCAATAAAAATGTTTGCATTAGCATTAATAACAGAATATCGTAATTGCAAAAGGCTGGTTAGCTCATGTTTGGCAGCTTCTTTGACTGAACTGTTAGAATAAAACAGGATAAGAAGGGTCTTCCTCGCTCACCTAACCTTTCGGCTGAAACTGGCAGTAAATGGAGGTAGAGACGTAGGATTTTGTATAACGTTTAATGAGTATTGTGTGTAGGGAAGTTGGGTGGTAGAATGATTGTGTTGATGCCAATCTATCTATAATCTTATTTATCCAGTTCTCTATCTGATATTCACCTTGGCATTTACAGTGCAGAATTATGTTCTGCTATATGATAATGGGCTGCAACTGACAGACAGCAATGTTATGAATGTGAAGGCATAACAATGGTTGTTTAAATGTACTAAATTCGAAATTGAACTTCAGTTGTAAAACATTTTAATTTGCATTTTCTTTAGTGTGTATATACAAGTGCTGTATTTATATTATTATTATTATTGTGGAGGTATTCTGGGGTTCGTGAGAGCTGAGAGTGCATCTTTAGTGATGGCAATGAAGCCGTGTTCAGCATGTTTGCTGAGCGTAAAAGACTCATGTCGCATTTCATTTGGTTTGTTTAACCTGCCCAGTCCCGACCGGTTTTTTACCCAGCCTACCCCCAAATCCCGACCAATTTTCAACTTTCTTTCTTTCTTTTTTTTTTTTTTTTTCTCAAACCTCAGCTTTTGGTGAGAAATATCGAAAATTCATAGAGAAATCGCCCTCCTGATGTTGAAAATGTTGATACAGGTGTCATTTAGCCTTACATTTTCCTTCTTTTTCAGGGTACCTGGCTAAAGAAAATGAACTATGGAAGGGTTAACTAATTCAAGCCACTATAAATTATGTATTTATTTATTTGGTATGAATTTATGTGTAGTACAAGTCTATATTGGTTTTCACACAATAATATAGGCAATAAAAGCATTGTCCACTCACCCAAAACCCCAGTACATGGCATCTTCCTTTACAACCTTACCACCTCATCACTTCTGTTTGTTTCTACCTCTAGCTTCTTTGTTTCTTTGTCTTCAACCTCAGGAATCATTTTCACCATGAATTTTGTCATTGGAGAGACCGTGGGGCAACATACCTTTACTGGCCAGGTTACTGCAAACAGGTGAATTGCCCAGTGCAGAGGTGTTGGTATGTAGGAGGACTGCTGGGCCTTGATAGCAGGCTGTAAAGCCTATGCCCAGAGTCGGACACATTAAAAAAAAAAAAAAAAAAAAAAGTGTAGCAGCCGTGGCTCAGTGGGTTAGAGCGCTCCGCTCTGGCCGTAGGGTCGGAGGATCGAATCCACGCAAGGGTCATTGGTAGACATCAGGAGGGGCATCCGGTCATAAAATGCTACACACTCCAATCCAAAAAGGCCGACGCATGCAAGCATGTTGCAGCCTTCAAAAACGAAAACGAAAACGAAAACGGTGCGGGAGGGGGGGGGGTTATGTGGGGCCAGGCAGTATCCCCGTTTGACAGCAGGTAGAGGAAGGTCTCCCACATATGCCTACCAAAAATCACCCGCGAATTTTGAAAAATGTGCACACAATGGGCCTTGTAACTGAGTGATGTACGATGCACGTTGGTGGGTCTGTTCGAGGAAAAAAGTAGCGATGTGCATCGTACGTCGGTGGGACTCGGCGGGTTAAGGATATTTATTCAGTTTAGGAAGTGAATGTGTTATCTGTAGGTAATGAGACAAAAGGAACAAGTTACAGTATACCTTAACACCAGAGGTGTGGGGCACGAATCTGATTAGTATGGGGTACTTTTAGGGTAAATAAAATGCTGTAAACATTCCTTGTAACTGATTTTTGAAAATTTGTGTTGTCTGTGATTGTAATATTCAGTACAGGCAGGTATTTGATTTGGAGATATACCGATAATATATTCCTTCATTTAATGGCCTGTTTATTTTCTTAAATGAACGAAAGAACGGGATTTACTGAGTTTTGTTTTTTAAAGTTCATTTCACGAAAAAAAAACACTTATCTCTATATACTGATACATATTTACTGTACTTTAATGGACATGAACATCATGTCTCAAATTACTGTACATAAGGACTTCACTTCATAAGTTCATAAACATACCAGTAGTGTTAAGATGGCGTCGTAATACGAAGCATCTTTTTGTAAGGAAGGGGTTGTTTGTTTGTTTTCTTGCCTTGTCTTGTACCCTTCTTTTACATAAAAATAAAGACACCAAACATATACAGTACTGAATAAAGATTCTGAAAGGTGGACTTCATAAAGTGTTAAGATGGTGTCGTGGAATGTAGTAACATGTAAGGATGGGGTTGTTTGTTTTCATGTCTTGTACCCTTCTCTTACATAAAAATAAAGAAACCAAAGACTGATATACAGTACTGAGTAGAGATTCTGAAAGGTGTGTGTGTATTTTAGTGAAAAATACTCATATCAAGCAACCTTTCTGTAGTCTTGGTCAAGACATACTTTTTTCTCAGAACTGGCCTTTCAAAATTAGGGTGCGTCTTTCACACTGCAGCGTCTAATATGCCGCTAAATACGGTATTCAAACTTAGACTATATCATTGCAGTATATACAATATCACTTGTATCCAGGACCACACTACCATTTTTCCACTGAAATAACCTAAAAACACACTCCCACTGACGTAACACACTTGGTTGCAATGTCTTGCGGCGGTGCAAAGAGCACAAGATAAGTCTGTTTTGTCATATATTATTCATTACACATTATTTTATCCATCAAACAAAAATAAAATAAAGTAATAAATCTTGAGCATTTATTGGTGAACAGATTATTTGGAAAGAAGTGTTCAACAGTACAGTTATTATGACTTCCCTTGCTCAAAGTTGTATATACAGTATATGCCGTGGCCTTCTCATTTACTTCTCATTTGACCGCCGCCACCATGTGACCATCCCTCACTCGCCACTGAGCTGTTTAGCAGATAATACAGTAAATAAGAAGGAATTGCAAGCACAGTAATTATGTCAATAGCCTAAAATAAGCTTCATTTCTATCAGCTAGAGTTTTCTTCTCTGCCAATGCAAATGTATTCTAAGTTGACATCATCTTAGAACACATTTGATGACAATGCCGATGCAGATGTGTTCTAATATAACACCATTTTAAAACATCTGATGACAATACAAATGCATTCTAAGAAGACATCATCTTAGAACACATTTGATGACTGCAAATGGGTTCTAAGATGGCTGTTTTAAAACACATGGTGCCAATGCAAATGCGATTTAAGATGACGTCATCTTGGAACGCATTTCATGACAATGCAAATGCGTTTTAAGATGACAATTTTGGAACACATTTGATGACAATGCCAATGCAAATGCATTCTAAGAAGATATAATCTTAAATTTACATTTGATGCCAATGCAAATGCATTCTAAGATACCATATTAGAAAACATCTGATGACAATGCAAATGCATTCTAAGATACCATATTAGAAAACATCTGATGACAATGCAAATGCATTCTAAGATGACAGTCTTAGAATTCATTTGCACTGGCAGAAAAGATAAACCCTAGCTAACAGAAATGAACCATTTGTTTTATTTGATGAAATTACTGTGCTTGCAATCCCTATATATTTAAAGTTTTATCTGCAAAACACCTGGGTGGTGAGTGAGGGGTGCAGTGACAGCGGTCAGTGAGGGCACATATACAAAACTAAGCAAGAGAGTTGTGAACCTGTGAACAGTGATAACTACTATAGACCACTTCCTCCCAAATCATCAATTCACCAATAAATGCTCATGATTTATTTCTATAGCTTATTTTTCCATGATTTTATGAACAAAATGAATAATGTTTAACAGATTGGACTTGCCAAGGTACTGTAAGATGCTGGAAGCTTGTGGGTAGCTGTAGCAGTTGTTCCCTAGGCAGTCTGGCCGAACATATGTTCTGCTGTTTGGAAGCTTGTGGGTAGTCAGAGTCAGTCAGTTAGGTAGAAAACTGCACTGGTACCACACATTTTTGGCCGATGAAGAGTACATATACATTTTTCCAATGGAATTATTCATTTTCCTTTTCACACACAGACACACACACAAAAATGGCCTGGGTCCCTGGGATTCTGTATCATAACTTGTGGAATTTCCTATGTCAAATTCTGTTATCAGTCTTACAATGTTCACCAATTTCAAGACTTGCATTTCTCCAGCTTTTGTTCCAAAGTGACCACAATGTGTTAAGATCTGTTTGCACTTCAGGCTTCAGAGTACAAATCACTGATCAGAACACAACACACGATAGCACAACTGCGAGAGAGCTTGTTTACAGACTGACGGCAGAGGTGATTTGTGGATGTAGGGTGACTAAACTAGAGAGGGGGGGGGCTTGAAAGGGGATTAAATAGGAAACAACCTTGACCAGAAATGCCTTCACTTCATATCCCCCAACTTCACCCGGTCTCACGTGACTAAACCGTGCTGGGGTGGCCAATGAAAGTGGCAACACTTATATTACTTTTATACTTGCCAGTCCCTTCCCGTTTGTCTGATCATTCAGGTAGCCTGGTAACTAGATAATTGGGATTATACTGTACTGTGTCACCAAGCACCTTCATATGAATACCTGTCAGAAATAATCAAAAAGAAAAAAAAAATGTCAGCACAAAAATATTATGATAATGTGCTGTCTATCTATCCACAGCCAGATGCCTTTATCTCTGAAGGGTTGGCTACATGTCATCCTGTCCTCTACCATCATGCTGCCCTTTCTCCAACTCACATATCTCTCTCCTATACCTCTCCACTTTATCCCTCCATCTCCTCAGAGTTCTCAGTCTCACCCTTCCTCTTCCCACCATTCACCTCATTCATATAAACTCTCCTATTCAATCTTTTACTTTCCATTCTCTCCACATGGCCAAACCATCTCCAGGTACTCCTACTGCTTTCTAGAACATCTACTTCAACACCAAAATGTTATTTCATTTCATTATTTGTCTCTTCATGGAACTCCACATGCAGTTCTCAAATAACTATTAACAACTAAAACTGGGGTAAAACATTAACATCCAACATGCTGTTATTACATCTACAGACATACCAACTTTTGGGGGATCTGTTAAAGGCGAACTTTTCCTGGCAGCAGCATTGATCTTCCTAAAGAACTTGGTGGCCTTCCCTGTATCAACACGTCGCTGTACAAAGAATGATGATGGATTCTGGATATGTACTACATCAATTTCTTCTTCCATCATCACTGAAAATGCAGCAAAGTAAGAACAACGTAACAATCTTCATGTCATTGCAAAAATATAAATGAATGAATAAAACAAAGACAAACCTATGGTACAGGTTTTGGAAAATTAGGGGAGGGAGGAAAAGGAGGCCTACCAGGATCCTGATCACACACAGGGAAGAAACTGACCAACATCTCAAAAAGTATAAAAAAAAAAGTAATCCATCCATCCACCCATCATCTACTCCTATGCCACCTCATGAGAAGCACAGGAGCCCGGGGCTAGGCAAGTTGGTCCTGACATTTAAGATGAGAGTGGCCGGCCTCACACATCCCCGAGTGGCATTACGTGAGCAATAACCCAACCACCCCATGCATATAAACCTGCACCGGCTCAATCCGATTGGAGCACCTTCATTA
This sequence comes from Birgus latro, assembly GCA_018397915.1. Classification (NCBI taxonomy): domain Eukaryota; kingdom Metazoa; phylum Arthropoda; class Malacostraca; order Decapoda; family Coenobitidae; genus Birgus; species Birgus latro. The sequence continues at coordinate 11,618 of JAGKTI010013868.1, forward strand.
CCCACTAAACCACCAGGCGCCATGATTTGGTTATGTGGTTACTATTCAGCATAGTAAATGGTTTCCTGGTGTACAGGAAACCACTTCTAGTGTACAGGAAACCACTTGGCTGGTCACTCAGTGTAGAAGAGGAAATAATGAAGGAAAGAAAGATATAAGAGGGAATGTAAAGTCACATGTTGGCAGAAGGAAAAGGAAAGAAAGAATGAAAGACAGGAGAAAAATGATTAAATTAAATCCAGACACCTCTAAAGGGGTCAAACCACTGCATATTATGGTACAACCTTCATTCTTAAATTTAGTGCTCTATTACAACAAAGTCAGCTAACAGAATAATACAGTACACTTTCTCTTCATGTTTTGAACAGAATAAAACTACCTCATTCAAGTATCAGCCTCACCCTTTTTCCATTTCTCATTCTAAATTCATTACCAATTTCTGGAATCAGTATGCTTTTCCAATGCATTTCCTACAAGGCAGGCAGGCAGGCAGGCGGGGGGGGGGGGGGGAAGCAAACAGCAACAGACCTTCTGGTCCTTTCAAGGCTGCTTGTTACAGAGAAGGTTATGACTACAATATCTATCCCTACATGTTAAGGACAAGGATAGTAAAGCAAGAAGGCTCCCCCCACCCCCAAACCCTCCAGGAAAAAAGTGAGAAAAACCACCATGCAGCATGGAAAAACTGACATGGAAATTTCATAGGAACTACTGGAAAAGGAAAGGTCGCATTCTATACTACTTTATCTGTAAGCTACCCATTTGAGTAACCTAACAACGTGAATATGGTAATCCCGTGGTCTCAGTTGGACTCTGCGGGAACTGAAAAGATACAGATACATGCGAATATAGCTAATTAATCCCGTGGTATCAGGCTCTGCGGCAATTCAAAAGTTACAGATACACATAAATATAGTAATCCCGTGGTCTCTGTTGGACTCTGTGGGAAGAAACTTAAAACATTATCACCAAAACTAAAAAAGTAAGTTATTCGGACAGAAAAAGAGTCAGCTGAGGATTCTCCTGCAAAAACTTGTCTATTTTGTTTTGAATGTCTTAATTGAGATACTGTTCACGGCATCTGAGGGTAATCTGTTCCAGATATTTACAACTCTGCTGAAGAAGAAGTATTTTGTTTCATGGGATTGGAAATGCTTTCCTATAATTCTGCAGCCATTACTTCTGGTTTGTCTCGACTGGTCTATTTCAAAATACTTATTCATGTCTAAGTTGTCATATCCCTTCATGATTTTGAAAATTTCAATAAGGTCACCTCTTAACCTGCACTTTGTCAGGCTAAATAAGTTAAGTTCTTCGAGGCGTTCCTCATATGGTTTGTTTCTAAGTCATGGTATCATTTTTGTGATTCTTCATAGTACTTTCTCTAATTTTTCTATGTCCTCTCTGTAGTATGGAGACCAGAATTGCAAACAATACTCAAGATGAGGACGCACTAGTGAGTTGTACAAGGCAAGTATGACTTTTTCCGATTTAAACTCAAAAGTTCTTCCAATAAAACCCACCAGCTTGTTTGCAATTTTAACCGCCTTGGTGCACTGCTTACTCCATTTTAGGTCATTTGATATTATCACACCAAGATCCTTTTCATTGTCTGTACTTGATAACTGGATATTATTCATTTTGTAATTTGCATGGACGTTGTTACTTCCAATATGAAGTACTTTACATTTTTCTGTGTTAAATTTCCTTTGCCATTTTTCTGCCCAGCTTGTTAAAGTATTAAGGTCATTTTGTAACTGTTGCCACTGAAATTCTGAAGTTATTTTACTGGTTATTTTAGTATCATCTGCAAATCTGGATATTTTACAATTTAGACCCTCATCAATATTGTTTATACAGATTATAAAGAGTATTAGTCCAAGTACTGAGCCCTGGGGAATGCTGCTAATCACATTACGCCATTTAGATTCCTTTCCGTTTATCACAACTCGCTGTTTTCGGTCTGAAAACCAGTCTTATAACCATTTCTGCGTATTTCCTTTCACTCCATGTGCTTCTATTTTGCTCATGAGACACTGGTGGGGGACAGTGTTAAATGCTTTCTGAAAGTCGAGGTAAATTATATCTACTGCTCTTGAGTCGTCATATGATTTGTAAATGTCATGGAAGAAGTCCAGTCAGTTTGTTAAGCATGAACGACGATGTCTGAATCCATGCTGCGAGTCTGATGTTATTATTTTCTAGATAATTAATTATCTCTTACAATTTTTTCCATTAACTTGTACACTACTGATGTTAAGGTGATTGGTCTGTAATTTCCTGGGTGCGACTTATTTCCCATTTTGAAAATTGGTGTTACATTTGCTAGTTTCCATTTGTATGGAACTTTCCCAGTACTTAACGATTTACTGAATAAGATGGAGAGTGGCAGCAGTAACTCATTTTTTGCTTCTTGGAGAATTCTTGGTGATATTTTATCAGGGCCAGGGGTTTTGTTTATGTGTGTACTATTTATGGCCAAAATGATATCGCTATTGTGGATAGCATAGTTACTAAGGACTGTTCTGTTTGCTTGGTTTGTGGGTAACAGTAGGTTTCTGGTGGTGTTTTCTACTGTAAAAACAGATGCAAAGTAATTGTTAAGAATGTCCGCCATTTCAACCTCATTTTCTGTGTGCTTGCCATTGTTCATTTCTAGTGGGCCTAATGATGTAGTCATAACCTTTTTCTTTCTAATGTATGTGTAAAATTCTTTGGGATTTGATTTGCACGTATTAGCAATGTGGATCTCCAGTGCTCTTTTGCCTTGTTTAATGTCTTTTCGATATGCAGCGTAGATTTTCGTACTGTAATTTATCATCATTATTTTGTGTAGTTTTATATTTATGGTATGCTTGTTTTTTGGCCATTAAGTTACTTTTAAATTCACTGGACCACCACTTCGGTTTACTATTACCAGCTGGACACCTGTTACGTAGTGCCACACATGACTTTACTGCTTCATTAAATTTTTTGGTGAATATTTCGCATGGTTGGTTTATGTCATCGGTTTCAGACATTTCATTCCAATCTGTAATTGCAAATAGCGCTCTAAGCCTGGTAAAATCCGCTCTGCGATAGTCTGAGACCTTTTCTTTGCTCTCTGTTCCTTTAACTTTTTCAGCAGTAATATTATACTGTATAATCCGATGATCACTGGAACTAAACTCAGGTCTGATTTCAACGTTGTTGACTAGGTTATCATTTGTAGGTAAGATTATGTCAAGGATATTGTTTCCTCTCGTTGGGTATTGTACGTGTTATGAGAAGGAGGAGGAGGAAGAGGAGGGAGAGGAGGAAATCATACAATCACAGCATACATACATTTCAGGTTTTAAATTTGCGTAATTTATGAAGCAGATTTTTTCACAAATGACAACGCTCAAGGAGGCTCAGAATTCAGAACTGAAAGATTGATTCTCGCATTATACATCTTAAACACCTTGGACCACAGGGTATACTAGCACTCACCAACATATCAAACTACAGCTACTCACACAACACAATGCCCAACATCTGGAAGCATGGCATTATCATCACTATCCCTAAACCCAACAAAGACCCCATGTTACCGCCCCATTACACTCCTCTGCACCCCCTCCAAAGTCACTGAAAGACTGGTACTACAACTAGTTCCACCTCACACCCCCCTATCCCCATCACAACATGGTTTTAGGCTGCGACACTCCACAAACACTCTTCTTACTGACCTTACACAGAGAGTTTTTGATGGCATGAATTCAGCTAGGCCACCACACAGAACACTCCTTGTCACACTTAGACATTAGTAAAGCTTTTGATTCCATCCCCCACCACAACCTCACAAACAAAATATTCAACACAAACATGCACAATAATACAAAAAGATGGCTGGCAAACTACTTAGCAGGCAGATGTGCACATGTAACATTTGCTGGTCAGTCTTCGAACATCAGAAACTTCACAAATGGCATCCCCAAGGATCTGTTTTGTCCCCTACACTCTTTAACCTATACATGCACGACATACTCACACCCCACACACCACAGATACATGTAGCTTCCTATGCAGATGACATAACACTTACATGTATACACCAAAATGCAAACACAGCGACACACATCCTCCAACCTTACCTCAACACACTACACAAATGGTTCACTACAAACAGACTCAAAATAGCCCCAACCAATTCTACAGTGACCCTTCTCACAAACTGGACAGCAGAACAAAGTCACATCCCACACCTCACCATAAACAACACTCCCCTACCACACACACACACACACACACACACACACACACACACACACACACACACACACACACACACACACACACAAAATCCTTGGTGTAACAAACATCACTGTCATTTAAACCAAACATCACAAACATCAAAAATAAATTAACACCTAGACTCAATGCCCTGAGGTCACTTGCCCATACAACATTTAGACACAACAAAGAATCCACCACCACAGTATACAAACAATATATATGTTCATTGATGAAGTATGCAAGCCCTGCTTGGGCTCCTAACCTCACTAAAACACACTGTAACACTCTTCAGACCATAAAAAACAAGGCCCTAAAAATAATCACAGGCTGCACAGCTACTACAGCTACAGACCACCTACACCAAGAAACCAAAGTCCTCAAAGTCAAGGATCTTCTAGACATGAGAGGCACCCAAATTCTTGCTGCAGCCTCTACAAACCCACAACATCCACTACACTACAAGGCAGCATACCCACACACACCAAGGAACATCAAAACAACACTCAGCACATGATATACACAAATACTGTCATCTCTTCCCCCCTCGCCCGCCTCAGACCAGCTTCCAGATGCATATCCATACTCAAATCACTCACTGCTCCATTCAGTCACTTAGACAACACACACCTGCATGCACGGCCTCCTGATATCCATCCTTCTGAATCCTATCTCCCTCGTGAGGACAGGGTCCGCCTGGCCAGGCTGAGATGTGGGCATCATCCAGCCCTCTTAAGTTACCAGAAGAGGCTGGATGACTCCATCGCTGACACCTGTCCAGGATGTAACACAGCACCCCATACAATTAAGCACATCATGGAAGACTGCACTGCACACAACCACCTATGCCAACAACACAACATACACTCCTTGAGAGCTCTGTGGGAAAGCCCGGCCTCGGCCGTGGCCTTCCTTAGGGATTCGGGGCTGTTCGGCCAGACTGCCTAGGGAACAACTACTACCACTACTACTCTTCAGACCATACAGAACAAGGCCCTAAAAATAATCACAGGCTGCAAAGCTACTACATCCACAGACCAACTACACCAAGAAACCAAAGTCCTCAAAGTCAAGGATCATCTAGATATGAGAGGCACCGAAATTCTCGCTACAGCCTCCACAAACACACAACATCCACTACACTACATGGCAGCATATCCACACACACCACGGGACATCAAAACAACACCCAGCACACAATATCATACACAAATACTTTCATCTCTCTCCCCTCGCCTGCCTCAGACCAGCTTCCAGAAGCATATCCACAAACAAATCACTCACCATTCCATTCAGTCACTTAAAGACAACACCCAGCTGCATGCACAGCCTCCTGATATCCATCCCTCTGAATTCTGTCTCCCTCGTGAGGACAGGGTCCACCTGGCCAGACTGAGATTTGGGCATCATCCAGCCCTCTTAAGTTATCAGAAGAGGCTGGATGACTCAGTTGCTGATGCCTACCCACAATGTAACACAGCACCCCATACTATTAAGCACATTATGGAAGACTGCATTGCACACAATCACCTACGCCAACAACACAACATAAACTCCCCGAGAGCTCTGTGGGAAAGCCCGGTCTCAGCCATGGCTTTCCTTAGGGACTCAGGGCTGTTCAGCCAGACTGCCTAGGGAACAACTACTACTACTACTATCCATTGGATATAAACCTGCACAGGCTCAAACTGATTGGAGCACCTTCATTACTCACTAAACCACCAGGTGCCCTAACCTGGTTATACAGTTACCACCGGGCGCAGTAAATGGTTTCCTGGTGTATGGGAAACCATTTGGCTTGTCACTCATTGCAGAGTCACCAATAGGCAAAAGGAAGAGGAAAGTCTGAAGGAAAAAAACACAGAAGAAGAATTGTAGAGTCACCTATAGGCATAAGGAAGAGGAAAGAATGAAGGAAAGAAAGACAGAAGAGGACAGAAGGAAAGAATGAAGGAAGAAAGGAAAGTGCAGTCACCTGAGAGTGGCACTACATCAAGTGAGTGGATGGTGAGTGCCCCCACTTACCACTAATGGATCCTATTGCAATTATAAATTCAACCAATGGCTCTCCTACTTCGTTTTCTCATTCTGAACATAAATTACCACACTTCAACAAGCAAAAGACAGTAGTGCCAACCTGCAACTGTGTCACTGATGAGGTGGACTCAAGAAATGGTTCTCTGAAGTGCTAGTATACTCTCAACCCCTCTATCATTCACACTCACACATCTACACAACTCTACTGACCCTCTAAGCACAAGAAAACACAAATTTTCTGTCACTACTGCACTCTGTAGATCATTTGTTGGCCCCAGGAAGCACATTTTTTCTGCAAAATCACCTGACTAGGCACCATGCTTTATCCTCGCAAAGGAGATGAGCACGGAGTAATGCATGTTAAAGGAATATCAACTCCTGCAAACTGGCCATATGGTCTCTACATGGGGGATAATTGACTTCCTCTACATTTGTTTCTATCCTTACAAAATGAAGAAAAGGTAAGGACTCTATCTGCATATCTATAACCTGACAATTCAATCCAAGAAAGGGTTGCTAAAATCAAGTACCTACACACCACCTATCCTGTCATCAGGCAGCTCTCCATCCACTCCGCACTACTCTCACTCATACAACTCTCCATCCTTTTCAGTCTCCCTCTCAGCTCTCTACCCTGTCCCGCCATCTCATCCTCTCTCTCTCAATCTCTTCCTCCGACTCACATACACTCTCCTAGTCAATTTCTTATGCTCCATTCACGACACATAACCAAACCATCACAGTATTTACTCTAGTGAATTCCAGCACACCTAAATCAGCACCACACCATTCCTAAACTTTGTTGTGTCTGTCACTCCACATAACATTTGTTAATGTAATAGTGGGAAAAATGACTGATGATGATGATGATTCAATGACTGACTGATGGATGGATAGACAGACAGATGGACTGGTGGCGACAGCGGTGACGATGACTACGATGATGAAAAGGATGATGATAATTAAAGATGAGCTATCAATATAACATTACATGTTGTCATCTTAGTTGGATGGAGGGAAACTGTGGCAGATGAGAGTGCAGAGTGAAGTGAGGTCACTGAGAGGCTGCGACTGCGGGACGTGAGGTCCAAAACTGGTTGCAATTCACTCACATCACCTCTACCAAATCCTCTTGAACGTGTCTTTGGTCGTGCTCCCAATACTTCCCATAGCTTCCAGCTTTCTTCAGGCTGAAAAAAAATCCACAACTGAAACCATATGAACTCCCTAAATCTGGTGGCTTTCTTAAGTTTGTTCATTGCTTCTTCCAGATGATTCTATTCAACTCGAGTGCCCTAGCATCGGATAAATTAATGAAGGCAATCTCTAACCCCTTCAGCACAAAAAGTCTCTTGAACAGTAAAGTGTCTGACAGTACAAAGTATAAAGTAATACAAAAGAAACCAAACAACAGACCAAATAGTCATTTTGCAGCTGTTTGGACAGTGAAAGTTATGACTATAATACAGTACCTAATTCTATGAGATGAAGAATAAGAATAGCAAAGCAAGAAGGCTTCCCCCCCCACACACACACCAAACCCTCCAGCTGGTGACAAGAAAAGTGAAAATGACCATGCAGCACCAAAAAACTGCCATGGAAATTTCATAGGAAAGATTGAAAAGAATATTTCAATATCTATTTAACTATATACAGTATATACACATACAGTAATCTCCCCATTATTCGACGCAATAGAGCCAAAGGCATGTTCGAATATTGGTCTTGTCTGAATATTGGGCCCTGAATCTCCAGCACTGGTCATTCACGACCCTAACCTAACCTAACCTAAATCAGAAAACTACCTTCCTACCTCCCTACCGGACATGTATAGCACTTATTTAGGTCCCTTTTCACATAAATAATGCACACAAAGCATGAATTAATTGAATTTTAACCAAAAAATGATGATTTAGAGGTGAGTGAGGCATAGGTGGTCAGAACTTGCCAGCATAGTATAAGTAAGTATCGGACATGGAAATTATCTTTTCTCACATTTTATGCACTAAATTATTGGATACAAAGCATCAAATACAGTAAATGATGTAAACTGTTACAGAAAAATGGTTAGGTTAGGTTAGGTTAGGTTATGACCAGACATGAAATTCACTGGCATTCACCTTTTTCATAGCTGGTGCACTTAAAAACCATGCATGAAAAAATTAAATTGAAAGCAGGTAATTATGATTAACACAATGTTAGGTTAGGTTAGGTTATGACCGGACATGAAATTCACTGGCATTCACCTTTTTCATAGCTGGTGCACTTAAAACCATGCATGAAAAAAACTAAATTAAAAGCAGGAAATTATGATTAACACAATGTTAGGTTAGGTTAGGTTAAGTTGTGACTGGACATGGAATTCACTGGCATTCACCTTTTTCATAGCTGGTGCACTTAAAACCATGCATGAAAAAATTAAATTAAAAGCAGGAAATTATGATTAACAAAATGTTAGGTTAGGTTAGGTTAGGTTATGACCGGACATGAAATTCACTGGCATTCACCTTTTTCATTGCTGGTGCACTTAAAACCATGCATGAAAAAATTAAATTAAAAGCAGGAAATTATGATTAACACAATGTTAGGTTAGGTTATGACCGGACATGAAATTCACTGGCATTCACCTTTTTCATAGCTGGTGCACTTAAAACCACGCATGAAAAAATTAAATTGAAAGCAGGAAATTATGATTAACATTTAGGGAAATTTTTAAAAACATTTACAGCGTGCTGAAAACAGGTTAGACATGAAAATCATTATGGAAATCATCTTACACACAGTTTATGCATGAGATTAATGATATGGAAAGAACAAAACAAGGAATTTTGATGCAGTTAGGGTACTTACGAAAAAGAAGCCACCGTCCTAATGTATAACTCGCTCTATCATCTCAGACTTTGACACGAAGAAATTGCACCACACACACCTTCACAATTGACAATCACCAGCACTTCTCACCAACACTTTCCACAACATTTTTTTTGCATAACTGGGATCACATCACTTCACTGCACTGTACATAACAGTAAATTCCCGTGTGGTCTAGTGACAAGTCCTGGAACCTTGTGAACTTCTCAGCAGCAGCTTTCAGCTCCGTTCCACGTACCAACACACCAGCAGCACGTTGTTGTCAATACTAAATCGAACAAGGTGGAGCGAGGGAGATTGAATTAACAACGAATCCGTGATGTCGGCCACCCGGCGTCCACCTTTTCCAATACCCTTCCCTCTTCTTCTCCAGAGACAGAACCACTTTCTTCCTCTTCTCAGGAGGCAGGGCCATCATCACACATGATGAAGAAGGTAAAGAGCAGCATCAGACCCTGCAGGAGGTAGGGTATCACCACAAAAGCAATCACTTTGGCCACCACTGTCGGAGCGTGTTCACGAGCAAGGAGCAGAGCGGGAAATGAGACGGACAGACAGGCGCCACCCGCATAAACACAGCCGATCGGCGCGCGCGGGAAATTCAAGCTGACGCGGTCCCAAAAAAATGGGATTTTTCCGAATTTTTTCGAATTTTTGGGCATTTTAGGGGGTGGACAGCCCACGATGTCCGAATATTGGGGGGTCCGAATATTGGGCGTCCGAATAATGGGGAGATTACTATATAAATATATATATACTGTATATCTATCTATATAAACTGTACCAGTATACTGTATATACAGCACATATATATAAAAATAAATAAATACTGCGTATGAGTAAATACACACGGTAAATATACATATACTGTATACATATATAACTAGAATGGCACTCAGTAGAGTGCATACCTCTGCCAAGGTCCAACAAGCAGCTGGAAAAAGACTACCCCCCTACAAAAGCATACTGTATACATATATAACTAGAATGGCACTCAGTAGAGTGCATACCTCTGCCAAGGTCCAACAAGCAGCTGGAAAAAGACTACCCCCCTACAAAAGCATACAGTATTTAAATCCGCTAGATCCGGAATTTTATATGGACCTGCGCCAAACTTTACACATTCGTAGATACCAACATCCTCAATATGCCTGATTTTTTCTTCAAGATCCATAAAATATTCACTGAAAAATTTGCGAAAATGTTGAAAAACGCCCAACCTCCCAATGTTAGTGCGGGGGGTGGGGGTGGGAGGACTGGATCTGCAACTTTATCTGGATCTGCACCAAAATTTAATGCAGTCTATTCTGAGCTAAGGCCCGTTCCTCTACCAAGGTTCGAGGAAATCCGTCCAGTAGTTTTTGTGTAATCTTGCTCACAAACCAACCAACAAACAAACAAACTGACAGGGGTGAAAAATAATCTCCTTGGTGGAGGTAAATATATATCCCAGTAAATATACAGTACATATATATAAATAAATGAATAAATATATAATACACACACACACACACACATATATATATATATACAGTAGGCGCGGAAAGTGTTGACGCCATCTTAAAAAAAGAAAACATTCTTGTGGTTAGCAAGGAGAAACAAATAAATTAACACTCACCATTGAATTTAGTATTTACTGGCATTCCCCTTCACCTTT
>JAGKTI010013869.1:9372-22435 GCA_018397915.1 Birgus latro
AGAGAGAGAGAGAGAGCAGTAAGTAGAACTGGAGAAATGAGTGTTGAAGAATTAATAAAGAAAAATGGAGGAAGAAAAACTGTCAAGAAGAGGGTATAAAAAGAGTGAGAGGAGTGGGGGTCTCTCTCTCTCTCTCTTTTCCCTCTTTTCTTTCCTCCACATTGTCTCCTTCCATACCTTCTTCCCTACCTTCTTACCTCCCCCAATCCCTAAGTCCCTCTTTCCCTACCTTCTTTCTTCCCTTCTGACCTTTCTCCTTCCCTACCTCATTATCTTCTGCCCTACCTCTCTCCCTCCCTGTCTTTTTTCCTCACTTCCTCCCTCCATCCCTCCCTCCCCAGACAAATGAAGATCAGTGGCTGGTGCTAACGGTGGTGGTGAAATTTATGGTGATCCCCCTTGTCTTCTTCATTCATTCACTCCTTCATTCAATCCTTCACTCACTCATTCACTCACTCATTCATTCACCCTTTCAGTCCTTCATTCCTTCGTTCACTTCTTCCTTCCTCCTTTATTTGCCCGAAAAAATGCGCCAAAACCTACCAGACTACATGCTAGATGTTTTGGAATTAGGTTAGTAGGGGGAAGTTGGGATGTCACTTTTATCGGAATATCGCTTATTTCGGAATAGCTTGGGCCCCAATTAGTCCGACATATTGAGGTCTTACCGTATATGACACAGCCACACAACACAACTAGATACAAAATGCAACCACCACACAAACATTACCAGACCCTCCTCAACAATATCCCAAACTCCAGAAACTCCAACAGTAGCAATGAAGAAACACCTACATACTCATTTCATATGCAGGACAAAACACCTAAATAAGAACATCATACTGTGCTACAAGCCCCCCTTCTTGAAATGTACCCATCAGAGGTATCAGTAACCTTAAATACAAAGCTGATCAAGTTCACCTAAATAGGCTTAGATCAGGACATCACCCAGCCCTTCTATTACTACTGTAGCTTAGATTTGAGTTGGGTGGAACCACAGTTAACACATGCCCTGATTGTGGAATAGGCTCACACTACATAACCCACATTCTGGTGCACCATAACATATGGTATGCCACACTTGGCCATAGCCATAACACCAAAGGTGTAGGAAACCTACAGGATGACCCCATAGGGTCAGCTGCTTACTTGTGGTCCACAAGTCTGCTGAGCCAAGCATGATCATGACTGAGCAACACTTGTACATTTATTTTCACCTGGTCTATTATCCTGGCAACTCTTAACTTGGATCCATGTGATACCCAACAAAATTGTTTATATTCATATCTGAGCATTTACTAAGTTTAGCTGACATGCTTTGAGCTTTATTACACTTCATCCATCATCTCACACAACACCAAAATAAATGAGTATCTTGCCTTGGTGTATATCTCCTTGATGGCCTGAAGGAGGACAGGCTGGTGGTGGTCCCATTTGACTGACACAGATCCATCATCACCCATTGTCAACCCTGCACAAAGGATACTGTTTTATACATTGTGTTAAGGGTAGGGTTGTGAGGGACAGACCAAAAAGGACTGAGGACAAGGTCACAGAGTGTGACCTCAGGGATAAAGGACTGACTAAGGAGGCTGCCAGAGATCACGCAGCATGGAGAGGCTGAGGTCAATACACGCAAGCATGTTGGTGCCTTTATAAACAATACAGTGCCATACAAAACAAGCTTCCAGTATACTAAAATGTGCATATACTATGTGATAAGTATAAGTTATCTGCTACGGTAACTACCGGTATTACAGTCTGAAAGTACAAGTCAAGTACGGTATGCAATTGCCACACAGTTTCCTCTTGTATATCACCCTACTCCATACCACAAAATTCATCATGTAACCTAAATGAGTAACTCAAACTAATAACTTACAGCTCCCTCAAATTCTGGTAACTAGTAATTGTAGTATATAATTGTATGTAGGTGCTGGAGAGGGATACTTTCATGTAGTGGCACTAATATACAGTACAGTACTTGGAAAAGGATTTGAAGCTACATCATGAAAAATGAAACCCTGACACTGTATTGCATTTTCTAATGTACAGAAGGCTATACACACAACTTGGTTAAGCACCTTGCCACGTTGCCTCAAACAATGAGAGGACAGAAGCTGCCCACACCTCTAAAGCTTAGTTTGTCAGCATTTTTCCATCATACTTCCTTACAATTTTACACCTCCATCAATCTTACCATTATCATACCGTACTAGTATACAGAATTTTTTTATTTTATATTACTGTACACACATCTGACTCTGGACACAGGCTAGCAAATCCATACCCTAGGCATAGTAGTCCACCTTTAATACTAACAGGAAGCTGATCCCATGTAGCCAAAGCCCATGACTCTAAGGAACTAACAGCTTACCCACCACCCCTACTGTGATACACTATGGATATTATACTCAAATATGTTATGGTATTAGTGAGAATGTTTTTAACTTAAGTCAGTGGGGTCACACAGAGGAAAACAGAACACAATATCAAATCCATAAACAGCTCTGTGACAGGCAGGATTGAACCCACAACCACAGTCCCCAGCTTACTGTACTCTTCCATCCACTCCACCATCAACAATGCCTTACTCCATCACATTGGTATTCTAGTTATCTGGAGGTAGTAAAGAAGACAGATATTTTAATTACACAATATACTACGGGATGAACATAGGTGAATGCAGCCTGGTAGTACAGTACTGGTAACAAAGGACAAAGAAATCTGAGCAACAAATAATATGTTGCAGATGAATAAACCAGCAGATGTGGATGGAAATAGGGAAGAGAAAATTATGCATGGTGACTAAAAAGTGCAGTACCAGTACAGCATTTTAAATATCTCAGAATGTGTCAACTTGCATGGACTGTGAGAGTAATTATCTGTGACTGGAGAGAGGTAATGATGGTTCCCTTGAAAAATGGAAGAGAAGTAATCACTTGATGTTAAGAATAACTGGAATCAGTTTAATGAGAATCTAAGAGAAGTGTTCAAATTCTTGGTTAAAAGGGAGCAATGCATTACAGGATGCAGGACAAGTGAGGAGCATGTAGGGCAGTGGTATTAACAACGGATATTTAGAGTAAGAATATTGCTAGAGAAACACCATACAATATACAGTTTAGCAAAGAAAATGTAAGCTACATTCACTGAGCTAAGATGGTGCATGGGGAAATATTATGGAAGGTTCTAAGCATAAGCATATACAATGCTGGTACACTGGTATCAGGATGGAGGCTGTTTGCTGCACTGCAATTCTTCCACAAGGTATATGTGACTCAAGGTTTGAAAAGCATTGTACTTTAGTAGTAGGTAACTTAGGACAAATGCATATATCATCTTATTTCTTCATATAATGTATACATGCATACAGAGAGAGAGGTGACATTGAGGGTATCAGGCAGTCTATGACCCAAATTTAAATCACATTGTAACATAAGAATGCTAAACAAATGTGGCCTACCTGATATAAACTGTAGTGTTTAAAATGTCAACATGACAGCTACATTGGCCCACCCACTTCCTGAGAAGAATATCACTGACCACTTTCATTTAATAATCAAGTGTACAATTTAAATTTTTACAGAAAAGGTATGATACTAGCATCATGAACATAAACAGGGTACATTAAAGGCATAAAATGGTGCACTGAATAGAAAGTATAACTAAATAGATAATTTCATTTTGGTCTTCTGCTCTCTGCTGTTTACACTTGCATCAAACATTAGGTGGTTCCCAACAGTAATCTGGCCCGCAAAATGATCACTCAAACACAAGTGGCTAAGATCAGGTAAAACTAAGAAATGAAACAGGAATGAAAAATCCTAAGAGGCCATCACAGTACCTGCTTCTCTCTGGGTCTGCAGCTGTATCTTTATTTCCGGGTTATTCAGGCCAAGTCCAGGCTTCATTTTCAATGGTAATTTTGACTGGATTTTAATACTTGTCTTATACATCAATAAGAAAGGAAATATTGACTTACCTAGTGTGTGGAGGACACAGGGCGACGCTTGATAAAAGTTATGATAAGACAGTCGCTTCTCTTACCGACCTCTGCGGACCCTGACCCAGTCATGAGAGAATTCGTAGTAATAAATGAATTTTAGCATTTGTCTTTTCATCTAATACAAATTATTTTATCAGAGCAAAACTTGAAACAGCAGCTGCGTATATATTATTCTCAATATAAATTTTTTTAGTTGGGGGTATTTAATTGCATTAGCAAATACTATAGTAAGTTGTGCCGATTATGAAATAACCCGAAGTGATCTGTCGGCTATTTCTCAGTGGACGCAAAGAACAATCATTATTTGATTAATTCCCGTGTGGATTATTTTCAAATTGATTTTCATTTGGTTGCATTACATTTATATAAAGTAAATGTAATTCAGTTAGACTGATTATTAATAACCAACCATACTGAATAAATGTGGATCAGCGCATTTTAATGAACTTTCTGCAGATCCAATTGTTTACACCATTGACTGACTAGGCAGCAAAGATTTACATCAGTGCGATCAGTTTTAAATTACTTCTAAAAACAACACGCCCTAATTCTTGTTACCTTATGTTAAAACTCATCATTGTTCTAACAACATGGAAGCTGTTGACTCATCTTTATTACAGTACTGAACAATTAACAGTTCAATCAGTCAATCAATCAGGATTAGGTAAGTTCACTGAACTGGAAAAAAAAAATACAACTTAATCCTATCATATCGTTAAATCAGTTGTGTGTCTGTTAATTTAGCTTGAATCATAGCCATTGTAGTGCATTATCATTATTCTTTACTCTATTTTATCATCACTTTCAAGTGGTGGATGAAAGGACCTCCCTCTTTTACCTGCACCGCGAGACACAAGGTAATATGAGAGCATCGCGTGCTTACTTTCTTGCTGAAGTTGTTCTGGTTGCAGAAATGGCCCTGAAAGACCCTTGACTGGCCCGACAGCTTGAATGGATGTGAAAGACGTCAGTTACCTATGATATGAATGGACCTAGATGAATCTGAATGACGTCAAGGAAATCTGCATGGCTGAATGATGGACTTGACTGGAAGTTGTTGCTGTGTTGTTGAACGTGAATGCCCATAACAGACGTAACGGCCTAAGTGAGCTTGAATGGATGTGAACGACCTAAATGAGTCTGCAGCCAAACTACACTTGAAAGAATCTAACGACCTGAAGAGGGCTTAATTGGACCCGAAGAACTAACTTGACCCGAGTGGCCATGAACAGACGTGAACTGACCTGGATGAACGACCTGAATCAGCCCAAATGACCAGATGAATGGGCCTACTTCGACTGAACTCATTCTGAATTGGCCTAGTTGGATCTGAATGACCTCGGATGGGACTAAACTAACGTGAATGACCAGGAGACATATCATAGTCCTTTCCACGTGCAGTACTTCCTATGGTTATGCCAGCTGAAAGTTATTCTGACAGACGGCCATGCCAGTCAGTGGCTGTAAGGCGAAATGTATACTGATTTTTGTGTCCTGACCTCTGAACAAAGGCGATATGCTGGTGTTCTTGGATCACTAACTTGATGTGCCTGTTTTTACTGTATATCAAGTTTTGGAGTCTGTTGTGGATCATACCACCTGCCACATGGATTTTGCTTAGCCTATTCACGACGCTTCCTGAAATTAAGGAGTTTCAGTGTGTACTGGCAATCAGACTTGGTCCCGAGAGCTGTAAGTATACACAACAAAAATTATACCACAGTAACATCTGCCCTTAATTCATTCAGATTCGAATTTACGATACCAGACTTACTACATCTCTTCCAGACATTCGACCTAATAAGTTAAAATGCATACCTTGCATACCCCGATGAAGAGAGCTGCCGCCATATTGGTCTAGCTCATTCACTGTACCTGCAAGCAGACACATTCTCGAGGAACTCACTTTCAAGATATCAGGTGAGCTTGCTTTCTTCCTGCAGTCCATGTATAGCTACACTGCACCAGAATCACACCCAGACCATCCAGACTGCTATGGATTCTTTCCCTTTTCAGGCCTCCCCACTGAGAACATGCAACAGACGAAGTCAGCACGTTCTCTACTAGTATGGGGAGTGAAGCACTTCTGACGACCAGATATACAGTAGGCACCTTCTGAGTCAACACTGATCGCATCGGCTTCACGTGATCTGTGCTGCACATACGATTGGTGCCGTCTATGTGCAGTGGTACAAGATCCTCGAAAAGTTCCGGTATGACATCAAACATTGACCAGGCGCCCTCCATATGAACGTGGGTGCATTGGGCAAACTACTACAGCTTAAGCATCTCTACCATCCTTACCACCTCTATAAAACCGTTAATGGGGAAAACTTGTAGGCTACTCTGGTAAGGTTATGCTGAACAGATTTTTTAGTGACTGGGCAGTCCGGTAGGCAGTAATGCTGCCTACTTATAAAAAAAAAAAAAAAAAATCCATGCGGGAGCAGTGTTGACAGATTTGATCAAAATCAGAGCAAGGTTCAGTGAAAACTTACTCCTCAGTAACAAATGTTCTTCCAGAGTAGCTGCGGAGGGACGTGTTTCCTGAGAGTGACTAGTGATACCAGAGATCTTCCTCCCAGTCATAAATCGAAGTAAAGTCGTCCACCTGATGATTGAAATGAGGGATGCGGGGCTGTTCGCAAAGACTTTCTTGAAGAATTTAACCGCATTCCATTCAACAGTGGTGTGATCCTGTATGACAGTTAATTACATTTATGAGAGTCGACAATGTTAACTCAGTCATAAAAAAAAAAAATGCCCTTTATTTTCAGTCACCTTTTTTTTTCTCCCTTGCTTTGGAAAAATTTTCAAGATGTAAACGTTTTTGGTCATCTTCTACCACATTTCACTTAACAGATTTAAACAAAGAAAGTGTTTTATATGACTGGACTACTTGCTCGGTTCGAATCGTCTTGGCCTCTAATACCTACATGCAGAATTTGAGAATGATAAGTAAACTCTGTGAAAAAATTAAAAAAGAAACAAGTGGAGCTAAAATGTTTATCTTGCCCCCTCATGCAATAGACATGGCAACTTTGACCAGATCATGGTAAGAATCGTTCCCTTGTCTGTCTCTTCCTTCTCCAAGGTTTTTCCTTGATCAGGCTTTCCCAACAAAAGACGTCTCCTTGAGGACTCGACCAGTATTCCTTGCCCCTTCTCTACCTACCCTCTCTCCAAACGTAGCCTGTCTCGAACCTGTCACAAGGGAACTCACGGAACAATACTCTGGATGATGCTTATTTGTGAGACACGCTACAAGTCCTGACAAAGTAAAATGGTGTAATGTCTCTAAACTTCCACTTGTGATGCAGTGCAATATATGACTACCAAACAGTCATGGGATATCCACTGGGGACAGCATATGCCTTCAAGTAAGGTCATGCTGTAAACATCTTTTAGCGAATGGGTGGCCCAGTCGGCAGCAATGTTATCTCTCAAGATGAGTAAATCCACATGAGAACACAGTCCAAACAACAGCGGAAAGTTCAAGCAGTCATATCTGCTCCAGACAATGCAAAAAAATTCCTTCTCTGAAAAAGGATTTTGCATGGTGTAATAATCTGGTGACGTCATAAAACTTATAACTTTAGGATGTTGTATTCAAAATGAACCGCTCTCGTATTGAAGTTTCATTTCCTACACAAAAAAGACTCTCTCTCTCTCTCTCTCTCTCTTTCTCTCTTTATAAATACAGTATATATAAGGTTGAAAATTGTTATTCATCCTTATTCAGTAAAATATTCCTGGTTGTAGCTGGTCCTGAATAGAAAGGGCTAAACGGTATCTGGGTGGTGGTGATGGCAGAATAAGTTTGGTGATGATGTTGATGTACTGTTTGGTGACTAGGGTATCTGGGTACCAGTGATGTCTGTTTGTTGGTTTCTGGGCAGTGATGAAGGTGGTGCATGAATGTTGGCGTATGGCTGGTGGTGATGGTCGAGGTAATGGTAGGCGGTAAGGAATGTGCTGGTAATGCCTGGGTGGCACTGGTGGTGACAGTCAGAAAAAATGGTACTGGTATTGATATTGATGGTGATGTGTGAATGGCATTAACGATGGTGCTTGGGTGGTGGCAATTAGGTGGTGGTTATGGTTATGGTTGGGTAGTGGTGGTCTTTCAGTAGTTGTGGTGTCTGGGTGGTGGTGGTGGCGATGATGATGGCTATGTCTTCTTTTTTTCTTTTCTTTTGGGGCTTAATGGCCATCGTCCGCTTGGGGGACATTAGGCCAGCCAAATATATGGAGCACGATGATTAGCGTCTCACGTCACTAGCGGCCAAGCTCTTACTGCGGTCGTGGCGGGAGCATGTGGTAGAAGGCTCTCAGATCAGCTAGACGTACCTCCTCCCCGCGGATGATCAGGATGGGTCTGATCGCCTCACCCATGTCGGCAGCCCGGAGCAGATCGTAGAGGGTGGTGTAGGTCGTGGCTCCGAGCTGGTACGACCGGGTGTGGGCATCGAGGGTCAGGAAGCGGCGGTAGGAGGCTACATCCAGCCGATCCTTGAGGTCGATAATTGGAGGGCGAGATGGAGGGCCCTCCGCTGCTGGAGGAGGGGAGGACTCACGAATCTCCTCCTCTGCCGAGGAGCAGGTCGACGCTTCCTCGGCCATGGAGGCAGTATCTGAAGAATCCTGCCCCTCCTCCGTCATCGCTGGTTGCTCGTGAATTTCTGCCGTGGTCTGAACCGTGGTCTTGGACATTGCCGGGTCGTCAACAGAGGGAGTGGCAGTTTCCCTGTTGAGGGGAGCCTCGAGACGCAGCCTCTTCCTCGGGGTCTGACGAGGGGCAGCAGATCGTCGCTGCCGGGCCCTACGCTCCCGTCGGCGGGGAATCGAGTGTATGTCGCGGGCGAAGCACTCGGGAATGACAAGGGAAGGCAGCCCGTTCTCCTCAAAGATCCTAGGGAGGAGAACGCGCAAAGCCCCCTTATCACCCCCACAAAACGCCTTCGCCGTCACGACACACATCTCCACAAGGAGATTTAGTTGTTTGGAATTCCCAGGATCCCTAGCCCGATGTCCCTGGGCCGTGAGACGTCGCCGTGCATAAGCAGAGCCCTGCACAGCCACACCTCCCGGTCCAGTAACATCCCGGGCCTCAGGACCCTTTGGAGTCCCAAACAATCCAAATTTCACCCGCTCTCCATCACCTAGGGAGCGTTGGAGGTGGCTTGGATTCGGCTTAACGATCGCCGAGCGGTGCACAAAAACATCAACACCAGTATCCTGGCGTTTGATGAACCCGTACCCCGCACTCACGTTAAACCAAACCACAGTCCCCTTGATCTTCTGGGCTGGAGGAATCTGTGGCTGACTTCTAGCCCCCCTCAACGGGTCGCAGGCGTTGTCGTCAGCTCGGACGTCTGGCATGGTCGGTTGCTGGCTCCTCTCTCTCTCGGCTATGTCTGGGTGACGGTGGTGCACTTGGGGTCTAGTGACTGCGATGATGATGACGGTGCCTGGGTTTTGATGGTAATATTGACTTGGTGGTGGTGATGGTTTGTACACGACCTAGAGGATGTGGCCATAGGAGAACTGTGTCATGCCCGGGAATATCCCTTGCCATCCCAGCATCAAGTGGAGACCAATGAGCTGCACTCACATTGTGCCACGAGACAGATGCATGCCATGTTCACCTTGGTGCGTGCTTGGTTCCACACGGCCACATCTGTAATTACTACAAGGACTCTCAGTTCTTGCTAATGAGTTTCTGCTATGTGAGCCGTGCCTAAACAAAGTGAGATATGCTACGTGCACTTTAAAGTCTACTGAAACACAGGAAGTTACCACAGTGTACACACATTATACACACTGATACAAGTGGGCCAGCCAATCTCTCATCATTTGCTTTCTGGAACGTTCTGGTACAGTACATTGCCACCAGAGCACACTGATGGTAATCTGATAACTTTTCAGGATATTCTGTATATTAGTCCCCCTCCACCTGTCAAACAAGGAACATCCTCTCCTCTTCACTCGTCATCTTGGCCTTACCCTGCCTCACTTTCCTCATACCCACCTGCCTTCCCACTCCTCAGCTCATGCTTTAGCTTTTCGGCTACCTAGCTAGTTCCTCCCATGTGTCCTACTTGACTCATGTTATTCCATCTCTGTTGTCCCTAACTGTTCCGTCACTTACCATCCTGCGCTTGCTGTCTCTGTCTCATCTGCCTTAACCTCATACATCTCTCCACCCACTCAGCGTACGCTCTTGGTAGTCTTACCTGTCGAAATCGCAGACGACTGTATCTGTCTCCCTCCAGCTTCGTCCCTGACCACCTCCCCTGCGTCCTCTTCAGCCTAAAGCCTGTTTCCTGTCAGAGGAGCAGCACAGAAGGCAGTGGTTACGCTGTAACTAAGACACAAGAGGAGCCGCCCTTCTCTCCCCCTCCCCCCAGCCAGAACAGTAGCGGGCACAGATCATGCTACTACTATGAGGCCGAAATTGGTGTTCACCTGTGGAACCAGGGCCACACTGCCATGCCCTGAGCATCACCTTTGACAAGTCAAGTATGAGGACCCAGAAAAAAACGACGACTGGAGAACCCTACTAGAGATTCATTTCCTCAAAAACAGAGCCTGAATAATGTCACAGATGGTCTCTGTGGCAGATAAATAAAGATAATACGTACAATTTAAAAATGAGTTAGTTTATCGTCCTTTCTGTGGAGTAGTTTACATGGGAGAGGACTTAAATGGCCATGTAGGTGAAGCAGCTCAAGGATATGATGGAATACATTGGGGATGTGCATATGGTACAAGAAATGAGGAAGGGGAAAGGATGCTCGAGTTTGAAGAGGCAGTGAACATGACTGCAACAAGAGAGTAGGTTTATTACATACGAGACTGGGGCAAATAGCAGCCAGATAGACTGTTTCCTGGTCAGGAGGACTGATAGGAGGTTAGTGAGAGATATTAATGTTATAGGGAGCTAGGAGTGTGTGCAGCAACACAAGTCATTGATATGTGACATGGTGCTTAAGGAGCGGGTGAAAAAAAAAAAAGAGGACCTGTGCACCTAGGAGGAAAATATGGAAGCTGAAAAACCAGGCAGTTATAAGGGGATGAGGAGAGTGGTGGCTTAACAGGGAGACGTTGACAGAAGTGTTAATGAATAGTACAGAGCCCTCAAGAGCAACCACTTGAGAGTTACAGATTCAGTATGTGGATGGACAAGAGGCCCACCAAGATATAAAGTAACTTGGTGGTGGGATGAGGGTGTAGAAGCTGCAGTTAAGGAGAAAAGAAGGCTTTTCCGGGAATGGAAGAAGGGTGGTAACAGAGTGGAATACTTGGCTGCCAAGCTTAGGGCTAGAAAAGAGGTCTACAGGGCGAAGTCTGAGTCACAGAGACTTTTACTTGATAACCTAAATCGTGTGGAAAGGAAGTTTAAGGTGGTAAATCAAATGAAAAGGGAGAATAGGGATATCATAGGTGAGCAGTGTGTGAAGAATGATGAAGGAAGACTAGTGGTGAACAGTGGGGATATTAAAGACGCATAGAGAAAACATTGCTGCCGGTTGTTGAATGAGGAGTTTGAATGGTCCAGGGAAGGTCTGGAGCCTGCAGATCCAGTGTTTGGCTCTTGGCCATTGATTGACGCTGCTACTGTGACCTGGGCAATGCAGGTGGGGAAGGCAGCAGGTGTGTCTAGGTTGAATGCTGAAGTGTTGGAAGCCTCAGAAATTATAGGAGTGAGGTTAGACACTGACCTGATGAATACGATTATATATGAATGTGTTGTCCCAGATGATTGGCTGAAGAGTGTAACTGTAAATTTGTACAAGTGGAAGGGTGATGCCCTGGAGAGAGAAAATTATAGAGGCATAAAGCTTTTAGACCAAATAATGAAGGAAATGGAGAGAGTTCTAGAAGGTATGATTAAAGAAGGAGTGAATATTGATGAGATGCGGTTTGGATTTATGCCAGGCAAAGGGACCACTGATCAGTAAAAATATATAGGAAACAAAACCGAACTGGACTTTGTTTTTGTTGATTTGAAGAAGGCCTTTGACAGAGTCCCTAGAGAGGTGGTGAAGTGGGCAATGAGAAAGCTTAGAATCGAGGAGTGGCTGGTTAGGGTAGTTATGGCTATGTACGTGGGTGCTCGCACCCAGGTAAAAGTGAATGGAGATTTGAGTGATGAGTTTTCTGTGAATGATGGTGTGCACCAGGGGTCAATTTTGAGCTCCTTGTTGTTTATCATGGTACTTGAAGGCCTCTCAAGTGACTTCAGAAATGGACTCCCGTGGGAGATGTTGTATGCTGATGCTTTGGTGTTGATTGCAAAGGATGAAAGGGAGGCGGAGGAAAGATTTAGGAAGTGGAGAGATGGTATGGGGCACAAAGGCTTAAGAGTAAATGCTGATAAAACAAAAGTGATGGTATCTAGGGCTGGTGGCGGTACTGTCAAAGGAGAAGGAAAGTGGCCATGTGCGATTTGCCACAATGGCGTGGAAAGTAATTCCATCTCGTGCAGTGTCTGTGATAAGTGGATGCATAAGAGATGTAGTGGAATTAGAGATAGACTGCGAGATAATGCTGATTTCATGTGTTTGGTGTGTCGGGGAGAGCAGGTGGAGTTTGTCAGGCGTGAAAGGACTGAACTTGCTGGTGAGTCTCTTGAGTGTGTGGAAGAATTTTGGCATTTGGGAGACATGTTATGTGCTGGGGGTGGTGCTGGAGCTAGAACTGTGGCTAGAGCGAGGAGTGGTTGGAAGAAGTTCAGGGAGCGTTTGCCTCTCCTGACATTGAGAGAGCTGTCCCTCTGTGTTAAGGGATCTTTGTATGCAGCCTGTGTTAGGAGTGTAATACTGTATGGTAGTGAGACCTGGGCAGTAAAGGAAGAGGATATTCGCAGGCTCAAACGTACAGAAATGACAATGATTAGAAGGATGGGCAGTGCGTCATTGAGTGCAAGGCTTGGGGGGGCTAGGTTTACAGTGGAAGAGTTGAGGGGTAGGACGGGACTGGAGTGTATTGGTGTTTTGATGAGGAGAGGTAGATTGAGATGGTTTGGGCATGTGTAGAGGATGGGGGATG
>JAGKTI010013870.1:0-22434 GCA_018397915.1 Birgus latro
ATGTTGTGGCATGAATTATAAAGTACTGCCGGTCAAGCCATCTCAGTTTCCTTTTCTTTGTTGCCCTTCCGCAGTGTCGACTTCTTTTAAATCAATGTGATGATAACTCCTTTTTTTTTTCTTGGTTTACATTCTTGCTTCAAGTAATATTCTTAGCCTAGTTAGGTTTTTCATTTCATTCATACACTTTGTAACCTTGAATCTACAGCATCAAATTAATTTGCCAGGTTTGAGTCACTGAAATAGCTCATGAATAACATCATCATTATCACCATCATCATGCCACCGGTGGGGTGAGGTAGGGTGCAGAAACTCAGGAAAGGATAAGCACAGTTTAGTGGGAGAACCAGTCAACAGCACAG
Source organism: Birgus latro (assembly GCA_018397915.1). Classification (NCBI taxonomy): domain Eukaryota; kingdom Metazoa; phylum Arthropoda; class Malacostraca; order Decapoda; family Coenobitidae; genus Birgus; species Birgus latro. Next base: position 363 of record JAGKTI010013870.1, read on the forward strand.
CGAATGAAATGGGTCACACACCCATTCATTCATCATTCAGGCTCGCCGAATCCACTCCCCATCTGATCCGTAAACCTGTCCATTCTTAGCCTCATGTTTACCTATCAAGCAGAGTCAATGCAACGCCTGTCAAGTTAGGAAAAAAAAAAGAGTGAGAAGGGAGGCATCTCTTTTCTTACACTCCGCTGTACAAAACTCATCCAGCCACGTCAATTACCATATCTCTCTTTCTCACACACTCATTTACCATATCTATCCACCATCTTTTGGGCCTACCACGCCGCCTCCCACCATCAAACACACTAACATATACCCTCTTTACCACCCTTTATATCCAGCCTCTCCATTTCACCATACCATCTAGGCAACACTCTCTTCAACCACTCTCCCCATGGGATTCCTTTCTCCACATTTCTCAAGAATCACGTTGTCCTTTATCCCATTCATTCTCCGCATTCCACATATGTTTCTCAAGAATCCTATCTCCATTCTAGCTCTCTACTTTCCGTTTTCATGCCACACCAGTCTCACCCATACAGTAATTTGAGAAATAATACTCTTTCTATGCAGCACTCTTGCCTCTTGCCACGTTCATACTTCTGTTTCGTATCAGTGTCTTTACAGAACCAGCCACTTTCCTGTTTGACTCTACTTTCCACTTTCTTTTTCCATTTATCTCTCTTTTCTACCACTCCACCCAGGTACTTAAACTCTCTCACCGATTTAAGTATCTGTCCATTCACCAAAACATCACACTGATAGTTACCGTCTCTGTCAACAACCATCACTTTACTATATATCTATACTTACTCTCACGGCACGACTCTCAGGCATCAACAGGCCTACACACAGATCTACAGTATGCCAGCAGCAAAACATCATCTGCTTATAACAGATTTGAATTGCTCCAACCTGCATCATTCATTACTATTCCCATCCCTCTCTCAATCACTTAAGGTTTTATTTCTCTTATGTCTCTATGCACTTAAAGATTAAACAACTATGGGGACATCACACATCCTTGATTTTGTCCAACACTGATGCTAAACCCCTCGCTTAGACAGCAGCATACTCTCATAGAAGCTTCACTGTCATTGCGAAAACTCTTCAGCAGCTTTCCCTCTACGCCATAAAAACGTAGAACTTTCCAAAAATTGTATCCGTTTACCTTATCGTACGCACTGTCTAGATCCGTAAAAAGCCACAGATGCCTTACAATCCTCTTCGTAAGTTTTCTTAACTATCTGTCTCTGCGAATATTTCATCCACGTATCCCTCGCCACTCCTAAAGCGTCCCTGTTGGTCATTGACCATGCTTTCTGATATGTTCCTTACCTTCTGTATTATGAGTTTCCCCATACTGTTCCTACTACACTCAACACACATATACAACGAAAATTTTTGCACTCAGTTAGTTCATCTTTATTTTGTACATGGGCACAACCACCACTTTCTTCCACTTTTCTGGTGCAGTTCCACTTATCCAAGATTTCTTACACATTTGCAACAAACACGCCATCCAGTTCTCTCCGCTACTTTTTATCATCTCTGCATGTATCTCACCAACATCTGATCCCTTCCCATTAATCACTGGTTTCAGAACATTCTTCACTTCTACTAATGTGACATTTTCCGGAATCATATTCTTTCTCTGCTCTACACCAAGCCCAGTCCTGCGCACCACTGCCCTCCTCTCACTGCTGCCATTCATCAGCTTCTCAAAATATTCTTTCCATCTGCTTCTTACTTCGCTTCCATTTTTTTTTTTTTTTTGTAGCTTACTCTTCCACTTTCATTCCTCACACTTCCACACTTTTTTTTCACACTCATTTCTACATTTTTGCGTCGTTTTCCAGAATAAATTCCTGTTTCAGGATAGTTTAAGTGTATTTCCTTCCAAGACCATTATTAACCTCTCTTTTTCTCTCTATATCAGCCTTCTCACATGTTTATTACTCTCAGTATATGAGTATTTTGTTCTTCTCTCATTTGGTCACCTTACTAGTATCCACTCTAGCCACTTATCCCGCCAAGTCATACTTTTTTTATTTGCTGCTAAACTTATACTATCACATACGCCTCAGTATTCCTAACTAAACACTCCCTATATGTAGGCCACAAATTTTTAAAATCCATTTCCTCCCAATTCAGTGAGCGACTTATCTTCTACCTTAACCTGGTGATCACCTGCCACTGCCTTGCTTCTCAGGTTCTGCACTTTCAGTCTTTCACTCTGATTTATCATTCCCCTCTTTATTCTCCGTGCTCCTCTTAGTTTTGCCTTGCATACCACTGTCATATGATCAGATAACCCTCTATATTCTCTTCTCACCAGCGTTATATCAACATCACTTCCAGTCATCTGTCTGACTACCAGCACATACAGTAATCACTTAGGCTTTATTCAGCAGTGTCTTCTGTCTTTCTGTACCATGAATATTTGTGTATTTTTTTTTATTAAAATATAAAACAGAAATGCATAGCAACCATACTGACACATGTCTTTCGGTCGTTGTCCATTATCGGTTTCCCCAGGCACTCCCCAATGACCCATTACATCACTGACAGGACCAGTGTCTAGAGTCCTCTTCATGTCACCCATCACAAACACACCAGCGCCTGGGCATCTGTCAAACTACTCCATCCATCTGATTCTAACACCTGTCCATCTTCCTCACTGTAATCATGGCATGGCTCGTACCCAACTATCATCGCCACTTTCTCCATCTCTGACTAGAACTTGACATGCAGACAGACAGACGGACAGACAAAGGAGGAGGGGGAATAATGCGGTGAGGAGGTGGAAAGTGACAGAGGAGAAGAGGAGAATGGGGGGAGAGAGAAGGTAGTAAGGGAGCAGGATCACGAGGAGGGAAGAAGGGCAGAGAGGAGGAGAAGAGCGAAATTTCTGAGGGAAAGGAGAGAAAAGAAGAAAGAAAAAAATGAGAGTGAAGGAGAAAGGAGAGGAGAATGGAGAAGGAACACACACACACACACACACACACACACACACACACACACACACACAGAAGAGCAATATGAGAGGGATAGCTGGGTGAGAGAACAAAGACTAATAACTGAAGACAGGGAGAAGAGAGGGTGGAAGACGGCAAAGAGAACAGAAGAAACAGAAAAGGAAGAAGAGAAATTGAAAGATTAGTGAGATGGGAGCCGCTTCAGTCCTTTGATCACACAGACCTCACGGACCCAGCGGGGTGTTCCCAACCTTGACTTAACCTTTACTGTTCAGTCCTGGCCCGAACGGAGTCCGCGAGGTATTGTATTCGGTCGAGTTTGTTTTTTGTTTGTTTGTTTGTTTCTTTGTTAGCAGCATTACGGAAAAACGGCTGAATGAAATTACATGAAACTTTCAGGATATGTGGCCACTGGTCCCAAAAGAAAGCGATTAAATTTTGGAGGCAATCTAGGGACTCTGAAAGGTCAAAATCAAGGTCACTGATTTCCAGTGGGCTATAACTTGGAAATGATTAAGGATAGAGATATTTACTATTAAGAACATAGAGGAACTCATGATATGGGTTTTCATTTGGCACCAAGATCTTTGACCTTGAATGACCTTGAAAGTTCAAACTCAAGGTCACTGATATTCAGGGGGGCTATAACTCGAAACTGGTTGAAGATAGATATTATTATTACAAGCTTATAGGAAATCCTATATGTGCTTTTAATTGGTACCTAAGTGACCTTGAAAGGTCAAACTCAAGGTCACACATATTCAGGGGGCTATAACTCGAAATTCGTTGAAGATTTGAGATATTTACTATTACCAAGATATAGCAGTCTCATATGGGCTTTCATTTAGCAGGATGATCTTTGACCTTGAGTGACCTAGAAAGGTCAAACGCAAGATCACGGATTTTCAGAGGTCCGACTTGAAAACATCTGCGCCATTACTTTAGAGGCTTAGACTTTGATTGTGCACTGACGCTAAACGGTAGAAACGAGCTAGTGTTTAACAGCAATAAAATAACTGCTGTAGGCTGAGGTTTCTTGTCCTGGCACCACTTGTTCTCACTGCCTTTCGATCTGATTCATCTTAATAAAGGCATCTTGCACTAAAGTTGTTAAGCAGTCCTAGTTTGGCCATTCATTATAAGGACGTTTCCCATTCATTACGAGGGCGTCTTACTTGGAGTCTTTTTCCTACGTACAGACGATTTTATTCATAGTAGGAAAGACCACAGTACTGCAAGCGTAATTGGTCTTGGAAATGGTTCTCTCTGTTCATGACGTGATGGAAGTTAAGACGACAACAGTGAGAAAGAAGACAATGTGGGTGAAGAGGAAGAAGAAGAACAACAACAACAAGATGATAGTGAAAAATATGAGGAATAAACCACTGGAGATGATGGACCTGCATGGGTTGTCACGCCAAAGATGAAGACGGGCCCAAGAAGCAAACAAAAAGGGGTGGGGGCAGGGGGGGATGTGCATGGTGCCTCTCAACCAGCCTTGCATGACCAGGGCAGAGGAAGCTGTTCCTTCCTACGCCCACCATCACACCAACGAAAAGAGCCGATGGTGCTTGGATAAGCACTAGAAGAAGCAGTGGTCGAGTCTCAGGTCCGTAAGACCCTTGGATGAAGTATATTTCCCTCCCTTGCCCCATCCAGCAGCACAATTTGGGATCTGGATATGGCATCGAATATTGTGTGTCATATTCTAAGAGAAGATTGAACCTGTGCACAGATCGAGTGTCTGCCGTAACAGCCCTCATGTTGTCAATATTCATTAATATAAACTTTCTTTAGCACTGTAAAACAGCACACTTATGTACACAAACTTATTTTACCCCAGTCACTTGCGGCCACAGTACACTCTGTTACCCAGTTACTCAGCAACCAAACTTCCAGGAACCTCGTGTGTTCCTCTGCAGCTTTCATTCACTTGCCGATTAACTATGCAACCTTCAGTACCTGCTGGCAAACCCCTGTACCCTTTGGGCACTTCCTAGCAAATTCTTCAATCAACAGGCACCCCGAGACAAACTCTTCAGTCATTTACCACTACACAACAACCGCAGTCTTTATATCCCATCCGTTTCGACCTAATCTTCCGCCACCTTGCTGGCATCATTACTTGTCTTCTTGTCATCTCGACTTCCTCTTCTCCATTGGTATCTCCTCTAGTTCACCCTTCTTCACCCTCGAGATCATTTTCACATTTAAGTTCCTCTTATCACCACCATGGCATCTTCGGTTTGTGGTTGGGACATCTCGCATGCCTGAATACAAAAGTAGGACTCGCAGAGTTTGAAACTTGGAGCGACAATTCGAGGATGACTCGTTGGTTAAATTACACAACCCATAGACCATCGTGCAGAGTGATGATGGATCTTTCCTTCCAGGCTATTGTGAGTAATTTTGCCTTTCAGGCTTCAGCGTACATCTGTCACGAATTTTCTACATCGTAAAATTATGTAACGTAAATTGTAACATTGAGTGATTTTGCGGGAGGAACGAATTATTATGAAATGTACGATGTTTCGCTCGTTCTCTCAAACCGTCCGCTCGCCTACTTATATTCGCATCGAGTTGTCAAAACTTTCGTCATTCTTTCGCGAGTGATTGTTTTTATGTGCGGGCGGTGTGTTCCTCTGAGCGATAATTTCTGAATTATCGCTTCCGCCTCCCGGCCGTTACATAAGGCCACACCCTTTCACACGCTCTTCACGTCGGGCACTCAAAATCAGCGTTAGTCTGTCTGTAGACACGGTCCGTGCGGTACGCCTTGCGAAGGCTAGAGTGATCACTTTCTTAGCGATTTCAGATCTCAGCTTGTATTGGCGTGTATCCCCGTAGCTCCCACCTGTTGGTGATCGTCTGCAGCAGCTCGGTCTCATCTATACCGATTAGTATTTCTTTTGTTTTCCTAGACTTAAGTTTTTGGGTTATTTAGCTGTTTGTCTGAGTGTTTGAGTGAGTGCATTTCCCTTTCTTGATTTGAATTGGAGTCATGTAACGTAAATTTATTTTCTTGTATTCAATCAATTTACAGTTCGTTTTCTTGAGCTTTGTTAAATGTAACAGTCATGTTTAATTTTCCTACATAATTAGTACAGTTTTGCTACTCCACGTTAGCACAACTCTTTATATTAATCACGACTGGTACTTAGGCCAGCTTTTGGCATTAATCCTTAAATCCGTTGTGCTAGCTAGGAGTTTGGCTCAGCCAAGATCCTGATTATTATTATTATTATTATTTTTTGAATGTTAAGGGGAGAACTATCTTTCTCAGAGGCCAACGGTACAATATTACAGCCTACTTGAGCGTCTAGTCTCTGCTGTGTACCGTTGAGAAAGTCTATAAATTCTCGACTCTAGAGAATTGGCGAAGTAAGCCAGCATAAAGTGAAATCGCCACTTGATTTCACGAGTCTATTCTCTCTTAATAAATGACTCGATAGTCATTCCTAGCACACATAGCTATACATTGTATACTCCAATTATACAATATCACATTTTCTTTTGAATTACAATATTTCCCGCTGACAACATCCTTGGCCTTCAGGACTGGAACGGTTAATCTTGCCCTTGGCTATTGGGTATGATCTTGTGTATTCTTCTCACTCTTCACAGCATAGTGTGTTCTGCCTTTCCAGCATCAGGAGCTACTCTCCTCCCTCAAGCTTTAGTCCCCTCAGAATCAATATCACCATCCAGCTTTCCTACCTTGTCTTATCATTGGCCACTCTGTAAATACCGTACTGTATTTTCGTCTAGAGGAAGAAATAATCTACTGAATCGCGTCTCCCTGAGTATGTCAGTCCGAAAAAAAAAAATGTGCTTTGTTGATTATGATGAAAGAGAAGAACAAGGTGATGAAGAAGGGAGAGGGCGCACATATAAAAGTTTTTTCCCTTCCGCTGCTCCTTCCCACTCAGTGACCAGTTTTAATGGAGGAAAGAGTGAAAGAGGAAGAGGCGGAAGATAGGAAGATCACAGGGAAGGACAAAAGGAAAGAGGGAGAGAGGAAGGAGAATGGGAGGAAGGAAGGAAGGAGGGAGGAGTGGAGAAAGGGGAGGACGGAGAGGGAAAGGATGAAGTGGAGTGAGGGGAGACGGAGGAGGTGCAAAAGGGGAAAGAAAATGGAGTGAGTGAGTGAGGGAAAGGTGGAGGGAGGTCGAGGGAGAAGAGGATATCAAGGAGACACTGAGGGAGGAGACAGGAGTGGAGGAAGTAAAGGATAGAGGGGGAAAGGGTGCAGGGAGGGAAGAGGAATGCAGCGGCAGGTAGCTTGAAAAGAAGACGATAAGAGTAAAGGTAAGAATGACTGTAGGTGAATATTGGCATGCTGAACAGCAGACTGGACTTTAGTCGCTGTATACTTAACAACAACATAATCTAGAATCCTGCTGTCTATAATATGAAACTCATGACGGACAGCTTCGTAATAGTGTACTGTAAGTCTTATGTCAACAACTGTGCTATAATCTGTAACATCGCTGACTACTGTACTAAATTTGTCCTCAGCGTGAATTGTTAGTTACTCACAATGGCAGACACATCGATACACATATTAATATATCGATCAGGTTCAAGATCATCCAACGCAGGGGTTGTGATATTAATTATTTTGGTTGTACATTGTTCATATACGCAGGTTTATCTACTTCAGTCCTACGATGCTTTTTTTTCCCTTGCTCTTACCAGACGATTTTATTTGCTTTCACTAAGCTGTTCGCGGTCCACTGTAGTCGCGCCGCACGACTCTGGGATTGTCATTATCGTACCCTGGCAACCTACCTGTCACCAGTGCGTCTGATGTGTCATGTTATACACGAATCATGTTGTTATACACGAATATATTATACACGAATATTATTATACACGAACATATTATGCACGAATCACACGCGTAACATATTATACACGAAATCGGACGCACTGTTGACAGGTAGGATACCAGGGCACGATCACGACAACCTCAAGGGTCGCGCGCCGCGACTATAGCTCTTTCACTGGTAGATGATCTTCCTAAGTAAAAAACAATATCTGAAGATAGCAAGAATGCAACTTTTGAAAACGTCTTGAAACTAAAGTAATTAAGTAAATCAATGAGAGTTCTCGCGGTTGCCAAATAATTTTATGTACAATGCCGGTAACAAGAGTAAAATATAAAAGACGTCATAGGCTGGGGTCACTGAGATTTTCTAATTCCCTCATTGCCAGAGCTCTGCCATAAACTAAATAAAATCATGTAGCGTTTGCATGAGTGAAGTAGAACTACCGTCATCGTACTGAAAATGTTAACCATATAACGATGACGACATTTGTACAGACGGTCAGTTTTACTCTGTTAAGTAAACCCTTTCCACGGGGGTGAAGGAGTTACATTCTATTAACTCTAAATGTCTTCCTTAACCTTCCCAGCACAAAGACATCTTTATTCATTCTTGCTGCTGCCTCACGATTGTATTCAGCTAATGGGGAGATCTCTAGATAGAGTTAGCCTCTTCACTCCGATGACGTGCAGTTCATTATATTCTCGCTGCCTTCATTTTTACGGTACTTACGAGACTGTTCGACCTGAAGAGGTGAGATACAGCCTTCACTTACCCCTTCTCAACTACGGTGCTCTCCTAACCTAAATAAATTGAAGTAACTGTGGCAAAAAATAAAGCAGTTAACTACATCACCGGATTAAAGGGCTTAAGGGAGTTTGTTTCTAATGCTTTCGTTACGATATCTCTCCCTTAAGTTGAATGAACTAGTGTGAAGTCAGGAAGAATAAATCAAAAACGACATTATACTGAAGTGGTTTAGCTTGAGTGGCAAACTTACCAGACGAGAGATCCTTCCTTGGCTAACCCCTTCAGCACAATGACAGCCTTCTTAATTATGTTTGTTGAAGCCATACGATTTTCTTCAGCTATGGAGAGGCTCCTGGGACAGGCGAGGTTAGATATAGCCTTCAGAAATTCCTTCACTACTTTCTGGCCTTCCAAAGTTAAATCATAATCTGGGGAAACGTCATCGGACTGAAGGCGTTAACTCAGGGGAAAAAAAAAAAACTGGAGGGACTGGGGATATTGTTCCCTAACCCCTTGACGAGAACTCACACAATTCATCAAACAACACAACGTACATATTGCCATCTTACAAGAAACAAAACTACGCGCAACACAAAATACACCTACTTTTCATAATTTCACCACCATCAGACAGGACCGGGCCGACGGTGGTGGCGGTGGACTCTTCATCCTGGTACACAAATCCGTCAACTTTTCAGATACCAGTGCACACACAAAGTCACTTCTCCCCCCACATGACACTACGACAGAAATACATTCAATTAAAATAAGCACTGGTAACAAATCACACACGACAATCGCCAACATATACATTCCCCCCCAATCACATCCCACAGTACCACACAATTACTCTCCACAAATACACCACATCACTAACATACCCAACATCATCCTGGGTGGTGATTTCAACGCCAAGGCGTCGGCCTGGTATGTCAACAACCCTGACACAGACAGAGGGCTGGCGCTACAAACCCAGACAGATCACCTTTTCATACTCAGTCATCCCAGTCTTCATACCCATATCCCACACCAAGCCCTCTTCCTCCCATCATCCCCAGACATCACCTTCTGTTCCCCAAACCTCGCCCCCACAACTTCCTGGAGACCATCTCCCGATCATCATCACTACCAAAACTAGAATCACCCCAGCTGGCCACAGACACACTTACACTAATTATAAGAGAGCCAACTGGGAGGCCTTCACAACTGAAACAGAAAACACTTTGAAACATTAAACAGTACATTCATCACAAACATCAACACCGCTGTGCACACTTTCAATACAATTATACAAAACGCAGACAAAAGACACATCCCCAGAGGCAACAGAAAAAGACACAACCCCAATTTCACACCAGAAATTCAAGGCCTCATCAGAGACCGGGACACACTACGACACTCCCGAACACCACATACGCATGACACCATACAACAAATACAAGAACTCAACACTCATATAAACAATAAAATATCAGAACAGCAAACACTAAATTGGAATAAGTATCTCCAAACACTTGATCACAAAACAAACACCAGCAAACTCTACAAAACACTAAACAGCATCACACTCTCCAACAGCAACACTACACAATCACACGCTGCCATCACAACAACAGACACCATTCCTTCAAACAAACAACAAGCAAACACTCTCATCAATCACTTTTCACATGTCAGCCATCTAAACCCTCATCGTGACGACCGACGTATCATCCGACGTAAGAGACAGTTCCCCACAGACCCAGACTTCGCACCTTTCACTTACAACCAGATGAAGCACATCATCAGCAACCCCAAGCACTCATATGCCTGTGGACCAGACAACATAAGCAACATACACCTTAAACACATTGGACCACAAGGCATACAAGCACTCACCAACATATCAAACTACAGCTACTCACACAACATCATACCCAACATCTGGAAGCATGGCATTATCATCACTATCCCCAAACCCAACAAAGACCCCACATTACCTTCCTCACACCGCCCCATCACACTCCTCTGCACCCCCTCCAAAGTCACTGAAAGACTGGTACTACAACTAGTTACACCTAACACCCCCCTAGCCCCATCACAACATGGTTTTAGGCCACTACACTCCACAAACACTCTTCTTACAGACCTCATACAGAGAGATTTTGATGGCATGAATTCAGTTAGGCCACCACATAGAACACTCCTTGTCACACTAGACATTAGTAACTCTTTTGATTCCATCCCCCGCCACAACCTCACAAACAAAATATTCAACACAAACATGCACAAAACACAAAAAGATGGCTAGCAAACTACTTAGCAGGGAGATATGCACATGTAACTTTTGCTGGTCAGTCCTTGAACATTAGAAACTTCACAAATGGTGTCCCCCAAGGATCTGTCTTGTCTCCTACACTATTCAACCTATACATGCATGACATACCCACACCCCACACACAACAAACACACATAGCTTCCTATGCAGACGACATAACACTTACATGCACACACCAAAACGCAAACACAGCCACACAAATCCTCCAACCTTACCTCAACACACTACATGAATGGTTCACCACAAACAGACTCAAAACAGCCCCAGCCAAATCTACAGTGACCCTTCTCACAAACTGGACAGCAGAACACAGTCACATTCCACACCTCACCATAGACAACACTCCCCTACCACACACACACACACACACACCCAAAATCCTTGGTGTAACGTACAATACATCAATGTCATTTAAACAACACATCACAAACATCAAAAATAAATGAACACCTAGACTCAATGCCTTGAAGTCACTTGCCCATACAACATTTGGACACAACAAAGAAACCACCACCACAGTATACAAACAATATATACGTTCAGTGATGAATTATGCAAGCCCTGCTTGAGCTCCTAACCTCGCTGAAACACACTACAACACTCTTCAGACCATACAAAACAAGGCCTTAAAAATATTCACAGGCTGCACAGCTACTACACCCACAGACCACCTACACCAAGAAACCAAAGTCCTCAAAGTCAAGGATTATCTAGACATGAGAGGCACCCAAACTCTCGCTGCAGCCTCCACAAACCCACAACATCCACTACACTACATGGCAGCACATCCACACACACCAAGGAACATCAAAACAACACCCAGCACACGATATCATACACAAATACTATCATCTCTTCCTCCCTGCCCGCCTCAGACCTGCTTCCAGAAGCATATTCATACTCAGATCACTCGCCGTTCCATTCAGTTACTCAAAGACAACACACAGCTGCATGCACGGCCTCCTGATATCCATCCTTCTAAATCCTATCTCCCCAGTGAGGACAGGGTCCACCTGGGCAGGCTGAGATGTGGGCATCATCCAGCCCTCTTGAGCTATCAGAAGAGGCTGGATGACTCCGTCGCTGACGCCTGTCCAGGATGTAACACAGCACCCCATACTATTAAGCACATCATGGAAGACTGCATTGCACACAATCACCTAAGCCAACAACACAACATACACTCCTTGAGAGCTCTGTGGTCTCTGCCATGGCCTTCCTTAGGGACTCGTGGCTGTTCGGCCAGACTGCCTAGGGAACAACTACTACTACTACTACCCCTTGACGAGTGGGGTGTTCTCCTAGACTGAATAAAATAGTTTGGTAGCGGAAAAAATATGAAATTCCTCGGGCTAATAGAGTCAATTTTATTGTTCGGCGGTATGCAACTTGCTACACCCACAGAGGGCGGCCAGTCCCTTGTGTAACCTTAACTATGTCACTCGCTCATTGAATCACTGTACCTTACTGGAGGATGGGGCCCAAATTATAAGAGGGTATGCCGGGGGGTTGAAGGCACTGGTGGTGTGTCTGTTATACGTCTGGGCTGCATTTGAGGTGCATGTGGTGTGTATCTGGTATGTGTCTGGGGTGTATTTGAGGGGAATGAGTTCTGAAGTATGTTGTTCAGACCTTATGGGTTTGTGTGTATTCAGTAACTATTGGTGGTCTGTCTGGTGTGCATATGGGGTGTGTGTAGACTGTGTTAGAGATGTGTGTGGTGTGCATGTCAGGTGTGTATGAAGTGTGTCCGAGGTCAGTGAGTTCCTATAGCTTTTTGAAGGATGAGATTCAAACGTTACAGGGTTGAGCGGTGGGGGTTTTGGAAGTGTGTCTGGTGTGGGTCTGTGGTGTGACCGGAGTGCATGTGGTGTGCATCTAGTTCATCACGTACACTACCTGCGACGTGCAGATGCAAATATGATACAGAGGGTCAGGGCAACACACTGGGTAATTAGCTGTACTGGGACAGCCTGTCAGCCATTAGGGTATTTAAGCAGCAATTAAATACTGTATTGCCAGTAGAGTACTGCAGGGATGGGCGTGCCTGTCCAAGGTGTCCTTTATCTTAATAATGTCATCAGTAAGAGAAATTCTTATTGAGCTAAGCAAATCGACAAAGGTTGCCATAGTAAAATCAGCAGAATGCCACCGTACTGGCCGCCCAATGACGAACTTGACATCGTTCTCGGGCGATTTTTTTTTTTTCTCAGCCTAGAGAAGCCCACCAGAGTAATATGGTGAACTCCACTCCGGTGACTTTTTCCTTATTCTTGGTGTCTCCAGGAGCTTTTATTCAGTGTAGGAGAGTCTCCTTGCACTGAAGGGGTTAGATACGGTTTTAATGACTGGTTTAGTTCCAGAAATCTCCTAAATATAACTGTTTGAACGTGAAAAGAGTAAACTGAATAATACATCTTTGGAGTGAAGTGATCAAAAGCTGTCTCGATTAATGCTTTCTCCACTAAGTAAGAGCTTTGTAATTTGTAAGTCAAGAGGTATATGAGAGAGGAGGGTGTGAGCTGGGAGCAGGACAGTGAAATGGCGGGGGACGGGGCGACATGGAGGCTATTTGTTTGTGGCCACCCATTAAGGGTTTAAGGCGTCTGGCAATAGATAGATAGATAGATAGTAATTTATTCCAGCAAAAGCCAGGTGACTTTATTCATCCCTGGGAAACCATCCGCATTCAGCCAGAAGGACATCATCCTTAATTAATGTAATCAGTTTACCACCACATGATTCTATGCGCACTGGGAATAACCTCTGACAGTGAAGGTATTATCCCCATCAGTTCCATGACTATTTTTCATCGCAGTCTTTACTACCATCAACACACGACAGGATTCTGGTAGTGAAGGGTTTAATGAAGGCTGTTTAAATAATCCTTCCAGTTCGACAAGCTTCACACACAGCTGAACAAACGTGTCTTGTGGTAGCCATGTTACCGCTTCCACTTCGAAAGCCACTCCTGAAGTGAATGTGATGTTCAGGAGACAGCAAGAAAAAGGTAAAGTATATCATATTAAAGTGATAAGGTTGTCGCTGCAGTGAATTCTCCTCATCTGAATGTCATCGTTTACTGATAGATAGAATATTATACAACATTCATAGTTCTCAAACACACTGTTATGTGAAACAGATGGCGTCCTCTTTTTATTTTTGCATCCACCAGACTGATTAAGGTATTATAGGATATCTTCCCGCTGGAAGGATAATTGAAAATGACACCTAACCTTTTAAAGTAAAAAGATTTATTCCAGGCTAAATAAAATCGTCTGGAGAGTGCGAAAAAACAGTAAATATAGATATGTCATTGTGCTGAAGTAATTAACTCCCTGATCGTCGTTGATTCCCTTTGCTGGAGCATATGTTTTGCCTCAAGTGGAACAAGATATGAAGTTCGTAAGTTTCAGTTGATACGTCAGTCGAAAGTTTGTAACCTTTTCAGTCCGAAGGCTTTTATTTTTTTTTTTTTCCAACCAGTCATCACCAAACAATTATACTCAGCTTAAAGTGAGGGATCTTTTACTGTAGTGGTTTATGATGGTTACATCTAGCCTCACTAGTTCGAACAGATTCTTTTAAAGAATGTACAAAAACAAATTCAAACAACAAGCACAAAATATAATTATGAAGCACCTTTAGATTGCAGGGGTTAGGCTTTCTGCCGCAACGAGTTTCTTTGAGACATGAAAGCGTCTGACTAAGTTGAAATAAAATCACAGGCTCCCACGTCGCAGCTGGCAGGTTACCATTGCCATATCGAGTGAAAGAAAGCGGACCTTCAGCTGGATTCATTGACGTTCTCTGTCCACACCCAGACTTTTTGGTTAAGGGAAAAACAAGGGACATGGTAAGTTTATGCATTTTACTTTTTTTCCTTTCTGAAAAAAAAAAATAACGTTCATTGTCCTCTCGTAACGATGATGCCTTTTTGGCGAAGTAACAAGAGGCAAAGGAAGATTGATTTCTTTCCGTGTCCTTCCTGAAAGAAGAAATCCTAGTTACGACACAGGACTGGTCGAAAGTTTATCTGTGAATCCTCAACTTCAACTGACTATACATTCAGTCACGTATACAACATATGTCAACCCTTAAACAAAGACTTCTTTTTTTTTTTTTTTTTTTTTTGTGCCAGTTTTCTCTCATTCTGCAAGTGATTATTTACATAAGGAAAGATTCCTCGTTGTGAAAGAGTTTAGTAAACATCGAGTGATTCTTGTGTTCTTATAGAGTGATATAATGAAACTAAGACACCACACTAAACACACCAAATATGAAAGTTTACAAATAACGCACACACAAATCACTTCCACAGTTTATGTGTCAGCATCCCAGAGAATGATGTTATCAATGTGGCAGGCTACTTTGGGTCTCACTGAGGATTCCATGGCAACTGTTCTAAAATGCCAGTGTTAATGGATCGTGCAGTCTGACATCGCCTCCAAAGGTGACTATGGAAACGGAAACAGAGAAATGAAAGTTTCGTTGGTTAGAATCATAACAAATACAGGCAAACAAATACCAGTGACTCTGGTATAGTCAGATAATTTTTAAAATGCTGTCAGCGAAAATATTCATGAAATTCTACAGCATGCCGTGTAACAAGGAAAATAATATAGTTATTTAGGCAGACGCTCTCGAAAGAGAACAGAACAAGGCCTTTGTGTACCAATATCCCTCGTTATTTTTTATGTTTATAGCCATGTGTGCTCTGAGAGGGTGTAAGCAACTCCAATATACATAAAGAGTAGTCTGTGTGTGTGTGTGTGTGTGTGTGTGTGTGTGTGTGTGCGTGTGTGTGTACGTATGGTGTGAGCGTGGTGTAGGTGAGTGTAGGTGTGGCGTGAGCATGGTGTGGGTGAGTGTGCTGTGGGTGCGTGTGGGTGTGGTGTGAGTGTCGTCGTTGCTGTGATGTTGAGTGCAGGTGTGTGTGTGTGTGTGTGTGTGTGTGTGTGTGTGTGTGTGTGTGTTTGTGTGTGTCTGTGTGTCTGTGTGTGGGTGGGTGGGTGGGTGGGGATGAGTGTGAGTTCGGCTGTGGGTGTGAGTGTAGTGGTGATGTGGGCATATAGCGCTGTATCTTTCCTCCTCCCACACTGACTTCATTACCATGCGTATTCTCTCTTGTTATGTGCAGGGTCTGGTGTGCTGTGATATGGTTTGGGATTTTGTGTGTGATGATTTGATGTGGTGAGGTGTGCTGTGCTGTGCTGTGGTATGGTGTGGCGAAGTGTGGTTTGAAATTTTCTGTGGTGTGGTGTGGTGTGGTGTGATTGGGATTTTGTGTGTAATGCTGTGAAGTAGATGACGTAGTTTGGTGTGATGTGGTGTGGTGTGGTGTGATATTTCGTGTAATGGCGTGGAATTCGGTGCGATATAATAGGATGTGTGTAGTGTGGTATATTTAGATGTGTTGTTATGCAGTGTGGGACTTAGTGTGGTGTAGTGAGGTATGCTGTGGCGTGGTGTGAGATCTGGTGTGGCGTAGTGTGGTGTGGTCTGTTTTTTGGCTTGAAATGGTAAGATGTGGTGTAACTACGAGCTTGCGAGCAAAGAGAGCGAGCAAAATTTACTCTCAGTTAAGTTTGGAAATGAGCGGCCCAGCCCGCCCCGGCCCGACCCAACCCAATCGTCACACTAGACAGAAGCTAATAACTTTACTCCTACGTCAAACAGAGTTGAAATTCTTTCTGCATGTGATACATTCATTTAATTAATTTTGGTATCAACTAGCTGCTCACCCATAAAGGCGTGGGAACCCTTTGGAATCTCGAGTTTTCCCAGGGAGTGTTCGGCTATAATCGGTGAACACCTCAACTACGATATCAAATTAATCAAGTCTTTTCGTCATAACACTGTGTTTTTTTGGCATCAGCTCTAGTGTTGTATATCAGACGGAAATTGTGATAACATCGCTCGCTCGTCACGCGCTCACAAAGCGCACTTTACTGGTTTAGTGTAGTATGGAAGTGTAGTGTGGTGTGGTATGGTGTGGTGTTATGGACAGGAATACAGTGTAGACTGTGGTGTAGTGGGATAATGTGTGGGAGGTGGTGTGGTGCGGTGGTGTGTGGTGTTTTGGTGACGTGAGATATGTGACACTGAGTGTGGTGTGGTGTGGTGTGGTGTGGTGTGGTGTGGTGGTGTGGTTGTGGTTTGGTATGGAGTGGTGTTTTGTGGCGATGACTGTGATGTAAAGATGGATGGGGATTGAGAGACTGACTATGAGGGTATACTCCTACAAGAGTGGAAAAGTGAAATCGGTAGTCGGAGGACCTGTTGGAAGCACGAGGTGGTGCAGTACACAGGAGAAGGTGGTATGCTTGGGAGGAGATGATGTTTCTCATTACGCAAAGAACTGAATGTAGGTTATTTTTATCCTGTGTATCATACTAATGATTAGAGATTATTTGACTCCACCAGTGACCGCGCCGTAACGCCACAGTCCAAAAATACACTATTAAGATAAACCGCACAGATAACATCATCATCATCATCATGACCATTTTTATCTATCTAAAGAGGAGGTGAGGTAGAATAGAAAAGAAGGAAAGAAAGTGCAACATTGTGAGATCCATCAGTTGCATCTTCAAGTGTCCAGAATTCTGGATTCACCTCAGAAGCCTAACCAGTCTTCGTGAAAGCGCGTCACATACACCCACCAAAGTGTCATTCCGTCGACTCTCAGAATGTAAATGGGAAGCCAGCAACAATTATGTTCTTCTTCGTAACTGCCTTATACAACCAACCAGATTCCATGGCAGTTCCATAGTCCTCTCGTTGCCCATACCTCTTTTTTTTTCACACACTGACTTACACCTCCTTGGCCTACTAGAATTCATCCCACCTTCAGATTCACTAACATGTGATTGTTTCCACCCTGTCCACATCCAGCCTCTCCATGTGTAAATCATTCGCACATTTACCTCGTTCTTCTTACTATACCGAAGTTCTTTAAATCCTTCACTAATTCAAGTCTCCCTTCACTAGCTGAGAACACGGAGAGTCACTTTTTCTCTGAACTCTCATCTATGAGTATATTTACTTTCAAGCCACTTCACTCATAGACATTCACAAACCTCTAAGCCAGTCTGTTAAAATGTTGTTCACAGTCAGCATGCAACACACTAACACAACATATCTTACATACAGTGGGCAGAAAGGACCTGCAAAGAACGACAGATCCAATGGTCCTTTCGAGGCTCTATGTTACAGGGAGGACTATGGCAATGATATCTGCTTTTGTAAGCTAAAACAGAGATAGCAACGCAGTGAGGCTAATCCCCCTCACCACCAAACCAACCAGTAGAATACGTCAGAAAAAAGTGAAAATGACCACGATGCAACGTAGAAAAACTGTCATGGAAATTTCATAGCAAACAGAATGATAACGTTATATCAAAATTCGCTTTACTCAACTATACCTGTCTTTAGTTAGGAATTCGAAGCTTGAAACATATCCATTCAACTTTTAGCTGTTATTACCGTATTGCAGTCTGTCATATTCCCAGGTTACTTCATTGATATATTTGGAACTCGATGGATGAAAAGTATTTTGTTTCCTCCAGTCTGCACTTTGATAAGTTAAATGGCTTCTGTTATTTTAAATGTTCCTCATATAGACTGTTCCTTATCTTGGGTACTATTTTTGTTTATCTTCAGTTTTATCTCCCTAATTTCTTCATATATATCTTGAAATACGATGACCATCACAAAGCAGAAAGTAAGGATGGCTTTCTCTTACCTGAATTGGAATACTTTGCCTGTAAGACCAACTAGTTTGTTCGATTCCTTTATTGCTTTCGTAAATTTTAACCTTAAATTAAAATAATTTTCTCTTATAGTTCCAAAACCTTTTTTTTTTTTTTTTTTTTTAATATTATTCTCTTTTTGAGTATTGCTCATAGAGTGGTTAAGTCTTATTTTTTCTCTCACCATTTAGGACATTGTAACTGCCAGTATTAAAACTCATTTGCTAATGTAAATAAAGAAACCTTGCACCTCATATAATGTTCTATAATCCTGGGCGCGCGTGCAAGCCAAAACTGAAAAAAAGCATTCTGATGAAACTTAGCAGGATGGTTGGAATTGGGTCCCAGATGAGTCAGTTTCAATGTAATGTGAACTGATACTTTCTGAAGAGCTGTTTTGACCTCTAACAATTGCCCTACTTGGTTTTACAATACGCGCATGTGAAAGAACCGGTGGGAATTTCTGTGGAGTTTCATGCGTCTTTGACGAGAGAGAGAGAGAGAGAGAGAGAGAGAGAGAGTTGTACATCTGCAGGCAGGTCGCAGGTCTATTTCTTCACTGATGCCACGAACAGAAGATTTATTCAGCAGAAAATGATGGTAGCTGTGGTTGTGATGGTGATGGCAACTGTGATGATGGTGGTAGTGGTAGCTGTGATGAACTGATGATGGTCATAGTGGCTGTGATGATGATAGTGGTGGTGGCAGCTGTGGTGGTGGTGGTGATGGTGGTGGTAGTGATGGTAGCTGTGATGATGGTGGCAGTGGTGATGGTGGCTGTGATGATGGTGGTGGTAGTGGCAGCTGTGGTAGTAGCTGTGATGAAGATGGTCGTAGTGATAGCTGCGGTGGTGGTGGGGGTAGCTGTGTAGAAACGGCTCTTATTTGAACAAGTGCTTTGCGACCCCAAACCCTTGCTCCAAAGTGAAGCGTGGTTCAGAGATGGCTCTAATTTGGACAAGTACATAGCGGCCCGATATGGCCGTGAGACGTTTTTGTTTTGCTCTAAAATCTGTTTGTTCAGTATTTAATGGTGATTTAGTAGTACCAATTTTGTCACAGCCATAACCACAGCATGAGCCTCTAAAGACGTAAGCTTGTTCTACAAATTATGAGCATTTACGAAGTAAAAAAAAAAAAATCTATCCATGCATTTTTCTGATGGAGATAGTTTGAGATGCCTATCTCACCTTCATTACTCTCTGCAATATCTTGCCTATCCCTCCCTGAACACAGTACATTTTTCCCCTCCATGAAGAGCATACAGTATTGCTCCAGGATGGCCAAAGCATGTGGAAGCAATCGTGCTTAAATCAAGACATTCCCAGCAGACAAGGCCAGCTGCAGGTAAAAATCATTTCAAATAACAAACTCTTTGCATTCCTAGAAGCAAAGAGACCTTTATCGATTATTTAAACTCAAATCTATATTGTAGAAGACGTTCCCTGCTCCAACCTAGGAAGTAGCCTACCCCTGAGATCAACACATTCTTAGTCTTGTCTTGGTGCACTGGATCGTAATCTTGTATCTTTCCAGTAATTTCTCCGATGTAAACCTTACCACATCGTTTGTACCTGAATGGACAAGAACAAAAGTATTTGCCATCAAACTGTTTGCAGCGTCATTCAGAGCATTGTTTACATCACCTACTCCAGAACCAAGAATACAGAATTTTTTTCTGTAATCGAGTGCCCAATAACAAAATTCTTATCAATTAGCCTTGGATGATGGAGTCTCTGATTTTCCAAATATGAGGGTGCCCAACTTCAGAATTCACAAGAAATTAAAATGTATTATAGATAATAATAACCACTATGGATTGGTTTATGAGAGGGGTTAAAATGAGTTGTGTAAAGAGGGGAGGACTGAGTTATTAATGGTGAAGGAATCTGTTGCTCTCTGACAGAGAAGTTTGTTTCTGTACACCAGGCCTACCAACTTTTCCAAAAATTCACACCTTCTGCTAACAGTCATCTCCATTTGGCTGATGTAATTGACTACCTGTTGACTAATTGGTTTTTAGCGTCACACAGAATGTTCGCATTTATTTGTAAGTTTCACACTGACTGTCTATAAGACTCTACAGACTTAGGGTGCGGTTCTACAGATATAGTTTATTACCAAGTGATATGGCGTGGATGCTTATACGACTTGTGTTTGAATGGTAGAAAAGCCAAAGAAACACTGAGGAAAAATACACAACAGGGGTGCTGCAAGCACTTATACTTTATTTCACACTCCATCTGAAACGACTAACGATTTGGATGTTGATCTGCTAAATTTAAATGTACCTTGCAAAATTCGTGAAATTCATGAACAAACAAGATCCTTGATGGATATCTTTTTTTCTTGAGAATTTTGTAGTAGCCCCCTAGGTTGACAGTGCCAAAAGCTTTCTTCTGATATACAGTGGTTTCTACTGTTTCCAGCATTTCTCTTGAACTTGCCTTAGAGAAATAGTATCATGTCCACTGATGTTTTACTGGTGCGGAATCCGCACTGGGAATCAGGATAGATCATCTCTCCGAGTTTCTAAATCCTCTTCATTAACACTCATGCAAATAATTTTTGATGTGGGGCCTACATCCTGCCTAGGCAAACTCTTTCGCTTTTGTCTGTCAACTTGTACCTTTTCTTCTGGCAGGAAATTTGCTCTCATTCAGCCTACCCAAGGGAAGGGTGACCATTCCAATCCCTCTATCACCCAATAGCTTTAACATCCTGTATTTCAAAAGCGTTCGACCCTACTCTTAACAAAACATTTTTAAAGCATCTTTCCTATCACAGCTCTCTGATCATCAGTATCTGTTCTGCCAGGGACGCTTCACTAGCGATATTCTCACCTACCTTTCGGGACTGGCTAGAGCTTTGTCATTGCAAGGAATAACTATCGAGTCGATTATCACGAGAGAATCGTCTCGTGAAATCAAGCAGCGATTTCACTTTTATGCTGGCTTACTTCGCCAATTATCTAGAGTCGAGAATTTATAAACTTTCTCAACAGTACACAGCAGAGACTAAACGCTCAAGAAGGCTGTATTACTGTACTGCTGGGCTCTGAGAAAGTTAGTTTCTCCCCTTAACATTCAAAATAATAATAATAATAATAATAATAATAAACAGGATCTTGGCTGAGCCAAACTCCTAGCTGGCACAACGGATTTTAAGAATTAATACCAAGAGCTGGCCTAAGTACCAATCGTGATTAATATAAGGAGTTGTGCTAACTCGGAGTAGCAAAAGTGTACTAAATATGTGGGGAAATCAAACACGACTGTTACATTTAACAAAGCTCAAGAAACGAACTGTAAATTTATTAATTACAAGAAAATAAATTTACGTTACATGAATCAATTCGAAATCAAAGAAAGGGAAATGCACTCACTCAGGCACTCAAGATAAATAACTAAATAGCCTTAAGCCTAGGAAAAACAAAAGAAAATACTA